>CAUYRT010009527.1:0-51814 GCA_963574885.1 Lepilemur ruficaudatus | reverse complement strand
GAATTTACCAAGGTGTACAGTTAATCACATGAATAAGTTTTTGAGGAATTCCTTTCCCCTATTGAGACCCCTAATTCCGCTCCCCAACTACTTTTCAAGCATAACCCACCCCTCCACAGTGACCCCCCCCATGTCGCCCAGCCTTGGGTCTACCTCCCACCCCCCAATTCCCCATGACAGTAAGTTAGAACCTCTTGTATTATCCTGGATTAAGCTTCAGCCCATTATTCGAAGTGAGGTGACACAAGACCCGAAGAATGGATTCCACTTGTACTCACCATCAAATTGGTATTGACTGATTAACAAATAAACATCTTTTTAAAATAAAGTACCCAGTCTCAGGTATTTTACAGTAACACTAAATGGACTAAGACAGTGTATCAGCAGCTTAGGGTGGTGGACCACCAGGTGGGGGTGGTATGGGGTGAGAAAGCCTCAGGGATGGAAGGGTGCAGTGGCTACTCACCCCTGCAGTGGGACACACTCCAGCAGAGTTTCCAGTTCCGAGATGGCACAGTGCACTGCAGCATGGGTTGTGGGGGAAGGGCCCAGTGTCAGCTCCTTCTCTGGGGGGAGCGCAGCTGTTTGGACTGTTGTCTGGATGGCGGGTGGCTCTCTTAGCTAATCTTAGCACTTGTAGGAGGTGCTGAGGTCCTCTTGCTTACCTTTTCTCTATAGGGAGCAGTTCACCTGGTTCAAGCTCATCCTGACTGGGAGATGGTGGGGGGGGGAAGAAGCATGTTGTTTTCTTCCCTTCTTTATGTGACCGTCCTGGTTTCTGTGTTCTACAGGGTTTTTGCCACCCCTTTGATGTGCTCTGGCACTCTCCTTTGGTTATTTTCATCAAAATATAGTTGTTTATTTGTTGCTTTGGCTGTCCTTGTGGTCAGGGGACAAGCACAAGGGGATTCTTGTTGGCATCTTGCTGACATCACTCTCTCAAACTTTTTGTTGTATCCTTTTTTGAACGTTATATACTCTTTTGAACTTTCCCCCCACCATATACATGTATTTTTAAAATGTTAATGTACTAATTTTTATTGAAGCAATGTGGGTTTTAAATTTTTAATGTTTTAGTAAACTTTTTATTATAATGTTAACATACAGAAAAATATCCAAACCATAAGTGTACAGCTTAGTGAATTGTAGCACACTGAAGCCGCCATGCCCTGGAACAAGCAATAGAATTACCAGCATACCAGAAGCCCCTTCTCCCAGTCACTATTTGTCTCCTCTACTGTCCCAACTCCTGACATATAGATTAGTTTTGCCTGATTTTGAGTTTTCTAAAATATAGCACATACTATTTTTTCTGGCTTCTTTGGTTCGATTTAATAGGCATCAGCCATATTCTTATATATGGCAGACATTCATTTATTATTACTGTTGAGTTCCATTATGTGACAGTGTCATAGTTTATCCACTGATGGATAAAAATGATTTCCAGTTCTTGGCCATTATAATGCTGCCCTGAACACTAAGTCTTGGGTGTGTGAGTTGTTTGGTGCACACACTTCTGTTGGAAGATCCCCAGGGGTGAGTTGTGGACTCCAGGGTGCATGTGCTCTCAGCTGCAGTGTAGGAGGCCTGTGCTAGTTCTGGAGTCACAGCTTAGCCCCTACCCACAGCTCCATAGAGTTCTCTTCCTTCCACTGCCTTGCCGATAGTTGGCCTGTCACTATTGTTTTATTTTAGGTTTTCAGTGCCTGTCTGGATTGCCACTTTCATTTAGATTTTGGTCTCAGAACTTCGTTTCTTTCTTCACAGCTTAACAATGCATTTGAAAAGATTTATTTGTTTTAATCCAGGATTTTATTCAGTTGTTTTGTAATAAGATGGTAGTTTGAGGTTTCATTCTGCTCTTCTGCTAGAAACAGATGTCCCCAGGCATTATTCTTCTTATAAAATGGTTAATAAAATTTTGGGTCAACTTACATGAATTTTTATTTAAGTATACTTCAAGATGTGGTAACATTACCCAGGTGTGGTGCTTACACTTTTGTGAGAAGGACATTTCTCTGAATTCTTTAAAGCTATTTGGGTTTCTTAACAGATAATTTTGAATATTATTGTGGATGATGTCTTTAATAATAAATTTAAAGACATAAGAGAAATATTCTCTATGTAGTTGATGCTGACCTTGGTAAAGGCCAGGGGTAAAACTTGCAACTTTAACAATGTTTCTGAGGCAGTTAGGAATTTTGGTCATTTTACATAATTTAAATGGAACTTAGATTACCTTGAAAATTCAATGTAAAATGTTTTGCCTTCATCTATTGTTTGAATCTTACTTTTTTCAGCCAGCTTTCTATTAGAAGCAGAATAAAGTTAAACTTAATTAGAACCAGGGATGGGGACACTTTGGCTGCTGATTAGAGAAAGAACTCTGTCCTTAAATCAAGAGAGTTTGATAGTCAAGATGAAAAGCTAGATTATTCTTGTCAGGGTGGGAAACAACCACTTCAGTGCTCCAAAGATAAGTGCCCTGAATTTTCCATAAAAGAAACTCTGGAAGCCAATGCAGGAGGATTGCTTGAGGTCAGGAGTTTGAGACCAGCTTGAGCAAGAGTGAGACCCACTTTCTACAAAAAATAGAGCAATTAGCTGGGTGTGGTGGCGGGCACCTGTAGTCCAGCTACTCGGAAGGCTGAGGCAGGAGGATCCCTTGAGCCCAGGGGTTCAAGGCTACAGTGAGCTATGATTGTGCCACTTTACTCCAGCCTGGGTGACCGAGTGAGACCCTGTCTCTAAAACAAACAAACAAAAACTTTGGATCTGTTCATTTACTCTGTTGAGACCCCATAGTTCCATGCCAAGGAAATGGGCACAGTTGATTTTTTAGAAGTTATAAATAAATATAATCTGTTCCTCTGTTTGCCTAGAGTGAATGTTCACTGAGGTGGTCTGTATTTGATGAATGATTGAGTCCTGGTTTCTGAGGGACAGCAGACTAGTTTTACTGATCTTGTGGAAAAGTTAATTAGTGAGATTTTATGCAAAAGTTTTAAAGGCACATAGCACATACATCGTAGTTTATATATGTCACAGTCTTTGTTTTCTTTTTCTTTTTAGCCAATTCTGAGGCAAAAGAAACATTTTAATTCATTGCACATTCCAAAAGCTTTACAGAAGGCCTTGCCATTTAAGAACAAGCCCAAGACCCAAGCAAAGGCAGGCAAAGTGCCGAAGGACAGAGGGAGACCAGCCGTCATACGTGAGCCTCACGAAAGGAAGGTACTGTCGCCAGTTGGCTTACCACGTGTTGCATTTACTTATGAAAATCGTGCTCTTCGTAGCACACTTGGCATTTCTACCACATTCTTGGTTTTCATCAGGAAAAGGGTAAGGGCCAGAGTTATTCAAGGCAATAGAATTGGAAGTTAGAGGAAGGGCCAGAGTCCCTGTGCATAATAGGGAGTAACAGGCACATATCTAGGGAACCACTCTGTCCTCGTTAGTTGCACGCAGTATCAACAGAATGATTAACCGAGGTGGTTTTGTGGTAAAGGCAAAATACACTCACACATGTATCTCCATGCCTGTTGTGATTTCCTAGGTGAGGGTGGTTTTCACTGAGTTAATATTTATGTGGATCATGAATTGCCTTTAGTTTTGATACCATCAGCCAAGGTGTCAGCCACTGAAATATAGGATGCAAGCGTGCCGTGACTGTGGGAACATTCTGATGCTCACTGTGTTTGTCTTGTCAGATCCTTGCACTGCTGGATGCTCTGAGTACAGTGCACAGCCAGAAGATGAAGAAGACTAAGGAGCAGCGGCACCTGCACAATAAAGAGCACTTCCAAGTAAAGCAGAAGGAGGAAGAGGAGAAGCTGAAGCGACAGAAGGACCTCAGGAAGAAGCTCTTCCGAATTCAGGGTCAGAAGGAAAGAAGAAATCAGCAGTCCAGTCTGAAGGGGGCTGAGGAGCAATTGAAGTGAGCCTTTGGAATGGAGGGGCTGTCCTCTGGATCTGCAGAGACAGATGGTTTCAAATATCGCCGTGCTTGTAAATAGCAAGTCAGGGAGCCAGAGCCCCAGAGAGATGTCCTTGTGGGATACATCACCCCGACTGTGCCTTTGAGAGGAAGAGTGTAGGAGGGAGGAGACAGCACTGGTAGGACACATGTTCATTCACAGTATGGTTATTTGGATTCTCTTACTTTCCTCTGCCTATCTCTGTTTGATTATTTTGTGCTACAAAGATATCATTAAAATATTTTCCTATTAATTTTGGCTTAGTAGTTTTCATTAGGGATGAATGCCTGACAGTTGATTGTGGATAATTGTTTATTCTACCACCTTCATGAGTAGTCTTCCAGAAGGGAAAGAAATATTAACCTGAACCCTCAGCTTCTATGTTAAAATTTTATTGAAGGGTGTGTGGTGGTTTCTCTTTTTTGGTCTGTTGTTGTCTTCTTTGATGACTGACTCTAATGCACATTTTACATCATATTTCATATGTTTTGCATATTAGTATAATAGCTAGATAGCAGTAAATACTTATTTAAAGCTTTAGACCAGGAGATTGCTATCTCAGATACAGAGACTAAGGAAATAGTATTAGTATATACTAATGAAGCAGATGGCTCTTATTATGCTCATAAATTATACCTGCCTACCTACATTGCCCTTTTTTAATGGACCGTTTTATTGATGTAATCATACTATTGTGTATATGATGTATATATTTGGTTATGTATTGACATAATCACACATGACTTAATCCTATATGATATAATCAGAGATTCACATACAGTTGTACACTTCGCCTAATTTCTCCCAATGCTAACGTTTTGCAAATATCACAATCAGGATATTGACATTGATAGAATCCACTGATTTTGCTCAAATTTCCTGTATGTAGGCATGCGTGTGTATATTTGTGTGTGTGTGTGTAAAAATATGGACTGCTTCGTGGATTTGCATGTCATCTTTGTACAGAGGCCATGCTAATCTCTGTATTGTTCCAATGTTAGTATGTGTGCTGCCAGTGTGAGCACCACATTGCCTTTTAAAACATCATATGGGCCAAAGAAAATGTACCTGAGGCCAACCAGTGGGTTTCCTGGGAGGATTGTGAGCAATTGGCCTAGTCTGGGAGGCTTATAAAAACCTACAACTATCAGTGGGTGAGTGCTCAGCCTTGTGTCTCTATAACAAGTGATGAAAATGTGAGAATCCTGCCAGGGCTGGGTCTACCTAGGAACAGACAGTTGGAATGTACCCAGAGGAATGAACTACTAAGGAATGAACTCTGGGTGTAAGTTTTCCTCTGTTCCTTAGGAGCAATTATGAATATCAGCATCCAGTGTGCTGATAGGTCTAGGGACTGATGCACAATAAACCCATAAATGTTATAAAATAATAGAAAACTAATTTTTGTTATATATAGCATAATTGTTATAGTATAATTGATACTGTAGCTTAAAATATGAAACTATAATTCAATTAAAAATATACAGGGCACTCTAAAGTCATACCATGTTTTGCAGTTAAATAGCTTTTACACGGTCATTCAGAACAGATGAAACCTAACTTTAAAAGGGTCTTAGGGGCTAAAGAAATGTTTCCAGATAATAACTTCAATCCACAAATGAAAAAAAGTGTGTTATACAAGTAAATTTGTTCAAAGAGTAAGCATTGCAAATTAATAAAGTATATATAATTGTATAGTCTCATAGTTTAGCCAAAAGTGTGAAATTCTTTAGTAATGGGGGAAATGAAAGAATGTTTAAGCACAGTTGCAGATAATTGTCTTTTCTAAAGACAGTATAATATTTGTGTAACCATATCTGCTAACATTAAAAATCTTAGTTCATATTTAGAGAACAAGGGAAATAAAAAGTTCATACATCAAGGTTGTTTAAAACTAAAGAAATCTCTAATGTCTGAAAGAAACAATAAATAGTATTTTCCATGTAGAATTTTTACTGGTTTAGGGGCCAGTTGGCCAGGTTAGTAAAATACAGTCATGCATTGGTTAACAACAGAGATACATTCTGAGAATGTATTATTAGGCAGTTTTCTCATGTGTGAACGTCACAGAGTGCACTTACACAAGCCTAGATGGTATAGCCTCCTACACACCTAGACCGTATGGTGTGTCCTGTTGTTCCCAGGCTACAAACCTATAACAGCATGTTGCTGTACTGAGTACTGTAGGCAGTTGTAACACAATGATAAATATTTGTATGTCTAAACATAGAAAAGGTACAGTAAAAATATGGTATTATAATTTTTGGGGACCCCTGTCATATATGCAGGCCATCATTGACCAGTATGTTGTTAATGCAGTGCATGGCGGTATATAACTGCATCATTTTTGCAACTGAGAGGTTTGCGTTTATTTTAGAGGAAGATAGTATATCAAAATGAGGACTAGACTGGGGGAGTTTGTAAATTATTTTTCAGTACTCATGCTTTATTCATTATATATTAATCAGGAAGTGTTTTGCAAAAGTAAATTCCACCAGAATGTGAGTTCCTTGAGAACAGGAACTGGGTTGTTCACCTTCTTGGCACTTGGCATAGAGCCATTCATTGAGTATATCTTGGAGTAGAGCCACTGGGCATAGAATAAGTGCTTAATAAATATTTGCATGGAAGGAAGAAGGGTGGAGGACACTCCAACTGAAGCTTGCTATGCAAAGTAAGCATTCACCCTCTAAAATATTTTAATAGTTTTTATAGAAACCTTACTAATATACACTAAACTTTATAAATTGTAAAAAATTATTCTTTTGTTGTAATTAATGCATTTGACAATTGGGAATTGAGATAACCACTCATTATTATACTCTTCTATCTTTTTACTATGTACAGGCAACCATAGGTTCTGGTTATTTTTTTTTTAAACTAATACTGGCCTATAATGTACATACAATTCCATGCCATTAAATATTCTTACTTAATAATAGATGTGTTCAGGTATATTTGGTTTCCTATTTGTGAACTTACTAGATGGTTTCTTTCTTCTTCTTTTTTCTTTAATATGTTAACTTACTTTATTTAAAACTTTACTGTATTATTGTTTGGTGACATGCCTACTGTTTCAGAAATAAATGCGCAATGCAGGAAGCCACGTGACCTGTATTCAGCTCTCTGGAGGCTTCAGGAATCACCCTGGTGATGGGAAGAGAGCATTCACTTGGTTACCCCCTTAGCATTGACTCCTTTTAGCTAATATTTTGCCAGACTCCTATGTTTTTTAAAAAACCATCATTCACAGTCTACCTTAAATATACTGAATTTTATTTGCCTGTCCTTAGTTTTACCTAGTTTATTTCATGGTTTTAAAATCGTGTACATTTTTGTAATCCTTAAACTAATAAGATCAAAAGCTGAGGTGTTGGACAGTTAAATGCCAAAGGTGTATATTATGAAAGTGTTAACATTTCATATTTTGGGATAGTACCTTATGATTAAAAATTAGGTAAACTTTGGTTGAACTGGTATTTGGAGAAATATTTTAAATCTTTAAGCAAAGTTATGACCTTCTAAAATAAAGTTGCCACTGGTATATAGAGAGGGAAGATTGTTTCATACATTTGGATCAGTTAGGCAGTAACTTTTTTTGAGGTCCTGTTTTTCTTTTTGTTTTTTCAATTTTTGTATTGTAAAATATGCATAACAAAACTTAACATTTTAACCATTTTTAATTCTGCAACTCAGTGGGATTAATTACATTTACTGTGTTGTACACCCATCTTCAGAACTGTTTAATCATTCCAAACTGAAACTCTGTATCCATTACAAATAACTCCTTATTCCCTTCTCCCTCGACCTCTGGCAACCACCATTCTCTTTTCTGTCTCTGAATTTGAGTACTCCATATAAATGGAATTGTACAATAGTTACTTTTTTGTGTCTCATTTATTTCACTTAGCATGTCTTCAAGGTTTATCCACATTATAGCATGTGTCAGAATTTTCTTCCTTTCTAAGACTGATTAATATTTCAGTGTGTGTCTGTATCACATTTTGCTTATCCATTCATTCATTAATGGATGTTTGGACTATTGTGAATAATGTTGCTGTGAACATTGGTGTATAAATATCTGTGAGTCCCTGCTTTCAGTTCTTTTCTGTAGATACCTAAAAGTGAAATTACTGATCAAATGTAATTCTATGTTTAATTTTTTGAAAAACTGCCTTGCTATTTTCTTTTAATAGTAGGCACCCCAGTGAGTGTGAAGCTTCATTTCATTGTGATTTGCATTTCCCTGATGACTACTGATGTTGAGCATTTTTTCATGTGCTTATTGGCCATCTGTATATTGTCTTTGGAGAAATGTCTGTTCAAGTCCTTTGTCCAGTTTTGAGTCAGGTTGTTTGATTTTTTGTTGTCGAGTTGAGGGCAGCCTTTTTTATTGTATTTTATTTTTTATTTTTTTGAGACAGTCTCACTCTGTTGCCTGGGCTAGAGTGCTGTGGCGTCAGCATAGCTCACAGCAACCTCAAACTCCTGGGCTCAAGTGATCCTCCTGCCTCAGCCTCCCTGGTAGCTATGACTACAGGCACGCGCCACCCATGCCCGGCTAACTTTTTTTTCTATTTTTAGTTGTTTGGCTAATTTCTTTCTATTTATAGTAGAGACGGGGTCTCACTCGTGCTCAGGCTGGTCTCGAACTCCTGAGCTCAAATGATCCTCCCGCCTCAGCCTCCCAGAGTGCTGGGATTACAGGCATGAGCCACCACACCTGGCCTTGAAGGGCAGCCCTTTTAAACATGCAAATTTGATGTCCCCAAATCTTTTGGTGGCTTCCCTTTGTGTACAGGCTGAAGCCCTTAGCTCTGCTTCACTGCCTACTCTGGCTCTTATCTCAAACTTATCTGCTTGTCATACTTATCTGCTTATCATACTTTTCTGCTGCTTTGAGCTCTGGCCACATTGGCCCTTTGTCCCTCAAATGTACTTGCCTCAGGGCCTTAGCACATGCTGTCCCTCTTCCTGGAGTGCTTTAGGTCCGATGTTCACCTCCCTGTCTTCTACCAGGTGCCCGCTGCTTTTCCTTCTGACCTCGGCCACTACCACTTGTCAAGTGGTCCCTACACTGGCCCAGGTCTCCCCTGGACCCTCTCATAGCTTCCCAATACTCTTCCAAACTTTTCTCCCACTAAACTGGTGGTTCTCAGTGTGTGGTCCAGGAACCCCAAGCATCCTAGTCTGTTTCCTGACAATAGGAAGACATTATTTACCTCTTTTACTCTCACTTGTTCTTAAGTGCCAGGCCAACTTCCCAGAGGCCATGTGACATTCAGAAGTGCAGCAGCCTGAGTGCAGATAGGAGAATCCAGCTTGCAGTGAGTCAGACATGACAGGGACCAGAGAAACTGTGAAACAGTGCCCCTTTTCCTGCAAATTATTTTTACTTTGGAAAATATTTTTCACAAGAATATGCTATTTATGTACCATATAATGGGCTTGTTTCTGTTATTTTAAACAAATTAATATTTGAAATGTTTCTCAGCTTTAACCTTTTGTTGTTGTTAGTCATGGGTCCTTTTATTCTCTTTACCCCTTGCCAGCTTTATTAAAGTATAATTGACAAAAATTGTATATATTTACAGTGTACAGCGTGATGTTTTGATATATGTATACATTGTAAATAGATTAACTCAGCTGCCTACATGTCCATCACATCACATACTGACAGTTTCTTTGTGGTGAGAACATTTAGGATCCATTCTCTCGGCAGTTTTCAAATGTACACTGGAGTATCATTAGCTGTGGTCACCGCACTGTCCGTTGGCTCCTAAAGCCATATTCCTCCTGACTCAAACTGGGTTCCCTTCACCAGCACCTCCCCGTCCCCTCCCCAGCTTCAGCTTCTCATACAGTAAAAACTGATAGATAAAATCTGCACGAAGAAAAACTCTCTGAGGTCCTCAGTCACTTTTGGGCCTGTAAAGGCCTTGAGAGACCCGGGTCTGGGCAGCATGGCCCTGAGCCGCTCCCTCTTGTGTTGGCCCGGGCTGCCCACCATGCTGCGCAGGACCCAGTGCTGTCCCCATAGGAAGCTTGGGGGTGGACGAGTTAAATTCCTGCTCTGTCACTGGGCGCGCTGGCCTGGCAGCACGTGCAGAGGTGAGAGGGGAGCTGCACCTGGCCAGGTGGCCCCCTGCCTGTGCCTCCGGAGCTGCCCTTGGTCTGTCCAAAACCCCAGCCCAGGGATAATATGCTTTCAAACTGTAAGTTCTGGCAAAGTTAACAAAGAGCATGATGGAGCCATGTCACCTGGGCCCGGAGGCTGTGGGGCTAGGCCTCCACTCTGCGCCCAGTGTCCACAGAGATGCAGCGCCACCACATTAGAAAGAGGGAAAAAGAAGCAGGTGAAACTAATTGTAATAAAATTTTAATTTTTCAAGCCAGTATATCTAAAATATTATCAATGCAACATGGAATCACTGTGAAAATCATTTATGAGCTATTCGACATTCTTGTATTGTGCCAAGTCTTTGAAATTTGGGGCATTGTACTCTTACAGCACCTGTCAATTCAGATGCTAAATTTTGTGGAAAATGTTTGATCTGTATTTAGATTTCATTAAGTTAAAAAAATAGATTTATAACCCCTAGTTGTTTCAAATGTAACTGAATCTAGTAACCAGTTGTAAATTAAAATTAAATAAAATTAAGTTTCCATCTGCCTGCACTTGTTAAAGAATAAATTTTTAAAAAAAGAAATAATTAAAAATTTATTTTAAAAAATTAAGTTTTCAGCTCCTCAGCAGCAGCTGCACATTTTAACTGCTCACTGACCCATGTGACCAGTGGCTCTGTAGAGGACAGCACGGCTCTAGACATAGTGTAGGAGGCTGGGTAGGGCTTCCTTAAGGAAGCAAGTGATCTTCCATGATCTGAAGAAGCAGATGAACTTGGCAAAACTAGGAGTTGGGGAGAAAGAGCATGTCAGGCATGGGAATGTCATGTGCAAAGGCCCTGTGGCACAAGGAAGCGTGACACCTGCAAGCCAGTGTGGCTGGAGCCAGGATGGGCAACCAGTTGTAGGCAGCTGGAGAAGGAAATGGAGAGGTATGGGCTGAGGCTGCTTTAAGATGCTGTCTTTATCCCAAGACACTGGGAAGCCCTTGGAGAATATTTAGGTGGGATGGCATGGTCAGATTTCCATTTTTAAACAATTCTCTTTACTGCTGGAGATAGTTTGGAAGGAAGATCAGGGGTAAGTCCTGGGAAAAGGTGCAGAGAGGGAGAAGTCGTGGATGATAGAGCTCTGGGAGGTAACCTTGGAGGGGTAGGGGATTGGGGGTTGTGAGGAATGAAGGATCTTAAGGTGTCTGGCTGGAACACCAGGTGAGTGATGATCCTGGCTTTGGGGTGTGGTGCCTGTAGGACAGTTGGGTGGGATGTCTGAAGAGGTAGGCAGAAATACTGTGGAGCTCAGGTTGATGTGCTGCCCAGGCTTGAAAGGTACTCCCAAGAGTTGTCAGCACCTACTTGGGAGTGCATGGATTATCTAGGGTGGTGTTAAGATTGAACACAGGTGAGTCTTTATCCAGCACTTTACTGTTAGCTTAGTATCTTCATATACCTCAAGGAGATCATCAAGTCCAACCCACATATGCAAACCAGTGCGCAAGAAGTCGATGTGATCCAGCTGAGGTTCCTTTGACCAAAAACTGAACCGGATGAACTAAACAAGTCTGTGCACAGACGCCAGATGTGTGACATCAACAAAGAGGGCAGCCTGCATCTCCCATCTCCCAACGTCTCCATTTGCTGTATGCAGACTTGGCCACCCAGTGCTGAGGTGCAGGGAGACTCTGCCACTCACTAGTTCTGTGACTCTGGGCAGGTTCCTGAATCTGAGTTTCAAGTTTCTTATTTGTAAGGTGGGGATAATAAACCAGTCTTGGCAGTGTGTGAGGATTTAACAAGACTGGTACAGGACAGATGACCAAAAAAGGTTAGTTTTATTTGCCCTTCTGATCCCATTTTAAAGAGGCATATAGATCTATGACTTCTTAACACATGCTAGATTCACATAAGCACGACCACAATCAGGATGCCCCGGAGTCCTGGCCCTCCTGCTGTGCAGCCCAACCCTCCCCAGTCCATGCCTGCTAACTGCTCACATGCCTTTCCTCACTATAGCTTTGTTTTGAGAATGTGATATGAGTGGAAATCTATAGCATATTGTGTTTTGTAACTAGCTACTTTCACTAAGCACCATGCCTTTGAGATTCCTCCCATCTGTTCTGTGTATCAATGGTGTGTTCCTTTTGTTTGCTGAATAGCATTCCACTGCAGGGAGAGAGCACGGCTGGTTACCTGCACATCAATGGAAGGAGGCAGTTGTTTCCAGATTTGGGCAATTACGAATGTAGTTGCTATAAACATTAGAGGTTTTTGTGTGAACATAAGTATTCATTATTTCAGAGAAAATGCTCAGGAGTAGTACTGCTGGGCCTTAACAGTGTCTTTTGCCAAGCTACATTTTTAATTTTGATCAAGTCTAATGAATTAATTTTTGCCTTTATGGATTGTGCATTTGATGTCATATCTAAGAATTCTCTCTCTAACTTCAAGTCATGAAGATGTCCTCCTATGTTTTCTTCTAAAACTTCTATCTATAGATACGTATACACAAACAATAAGGAGGAAATACTCATGACAATTACAGTCCTTGTCTGTAACTGGTCACATGGTAACATATCTACCTTCTTCCACTTCCCTCTTCTATATTCCCTTTGCCTTCAGCAAACCTCAGCTGGTTGTAGTTCTTTACCTCATGGTGTGACCCAAACCTTCATTCCCAGAGGAGACCATTACTAATCCTGCCTGGATTGCTTGTTGTACTTTTCCATTGTCCTTAATCACAGGGCATGGTAATACTAGGAGATGCCCTAGGGATCCCCTATATCCCAGACATGCTATTCCTTACTCCACGTGTAGTCCAGTTTCCCCTTGGTAGTCAAAATTGGTCTCTCTGGCCAGCACTGCAACTCCCTTCTTCACCTGTTCACTCAGAGGCATAAGGAGCCCGGAGTCGCTGGGTGGCTGTCTTAACTTCCAGTTCAATGGAATCATTATTGTGTTTCCTGGTGGCAGCATTTCTCCCTCTGGAACTAAAACCTCTAGGCCAGCAGAGCATAAGGTCGTGGAGACAAGAAGCAAAGATTATGCTAGTGGGTCACCAGGGGTAATAGTGAGTGGCCCCGCTCCCATTTCCACCCATGAATCCTGGCTGTGGGAGAAACAGCACCATACATTGTACCCTGATTCAGAGCATATCCAGCCTTCTGGGAAACCCTGCCCCAGCCCTGCAAGGTATTGCCACCTAGCTGGTGCTGTAACTGAGATCTCGAAAGGCCATTCCACCATTCCGTCAAGACAGCTGCTTCAGGATGGTGAGGAGAATGGTAGTAAGGCCAATGAATTCCATGAGCATTGGGTCATGTGGCACTTCTTTTGCTGTGAAGTGAGTTCTTTGATCAGAGTAATGCTGTGTGAAATATGATGGAAGTGGAGGAGGCATTCTGAAAACCCACAGATGATAGTTTTGGCAGAAACACTGTGTTCAGGGAAGGCAAATTGATATTCAGATTAAGTGTCAGTTAGGACAAAACACTGCCCCTTTCATGATGAAAGTGGTTCAATGTAATCAACCTGCCACCTGCCACCAGGTAGCTGGCTGATTATTCCAGTGAATGATGCCATACTGGGGACTCACTGTTGGTCTCTGCTGCTGGTAGATTAGACACAGTGGTGGCTCTAGCCAGGTCACCCTTGGTCAGTGGAAGTCCATGCATGAGTTCCATCCCTGACACCATGGCCACTTTGTTCATGAGACCCTTGGGTGATGACTGGGGAAAGAGACTGACCTATTGGCAGAACTGGTGTTCCTATCCACCTGATTATCAATCCTGCTCTGCTGAGGTTGCCCTTCAGCGAGTAGTCACATGGGACGCAAATATCTTCACATTTTTCGCCCATTCAGAGAGGTGTATCCACATACCTCTTCCCCAGGCTTTACTGTCACCAATTTTCTAATCATGTTCCTTTCAAGTCCCTGACCATCCAAGCTAAATTATTGGCCACAACCTATGAATTGGTATATAATTGCATGTCTGGCCATTTCTTCTTCCAAGCAAGGTACACAACCAGGTGCACCACCCAAAGTTCTGCCTATTAGTGATATCTCATTGTGGTTTTAATTCATACTTCGCTAATGGCTAATGATTTGACCCTCTTTTCGTGTCCGTATTTGCCATCTGAATATCTTCTTTGGTCAAGTATCTGTTCATGTCATTTGCACGTTTTTAATTGCATTGCTTATTTACCATTGAGCTCTGAGAGTATTTTAGAAACAAGTTCCTTGTCAGATATGTGATTTGCAAATATTATCTCTCAGTCTGTAATTTTTCTTTTCATCATTCTAACAAGGTCTTTGGCAGAGTGAAAAATTGTAATTTTGACCAGGTCCAACTTATAATTTTTTTCTTTTATGGATTATACTTTTGGTGTCAAGTCTGCGTTGTCCGTGATCCTGAAGATTTTCTCCTTTTTATTTTTTTCTTTTCTGAAAGTATTATAGTTTTACCTTTAAGTCAATGATCCTTGAGTTAAGTTTTGTATAATATGTGAAGGTTAGGCCAAGGTTCATCTCTTTTGCCTATGGATGTCTGATTGCTCCAGCAGCACTTATTGAAAAGGCTACCTCTCCTCTACTAAATTACTGTTGCATCTTAGTCAAAAATTGATGTAGGATATTTCTGTGGATTTTTCTGGATTTTCTGTTCTGTACCATTAATCAATGTGTATCCCTCCACCAGTAGTACTACACTAAATTGAATAATGTAGTTATAGAGTAAGCTTTAATATTGAATAGAGTGATTCCTTCTATTTAATTAATCTTTTTCAAAACCGTTTTTAACTATTCTAGGACCACTTCCTTTCAACATAAATTTTAGAGTAAGTTTACATATATGTACAAAAAACACTGCCGAGATTTAGATAGGAATTGCGTTAAACCTGCAGTTTGAGAAAAGTTGACATTTATGTTGAGACTTCCCATCCCTGAATATGGTGTGTCTCCATTTATGTAGATCTTCTTTGATTTTTTTTTTTGTTCTTAAACGTGTTCTTTATTTATCAAACTGCTAACATATTTATTTTTCACACCTTATCATTCATGATGATTCTTGTATAATTTTCACTATGCTTTCTAGTGTATAGTTTGTTAGATTTATCCATAAGTATTTCATGTCTTTGTTTATTTATTTATTTATTTATTTATTTATTATTTTATTTTTTTTAATTGGGGGAAAACTACAAAGCATTTACAGTACGATGTTTACAGTCACAATTTGTAGTGAGCTGATTTCCCAAAATATATTACCACTCAAGTTGACTTATCTTGTTACATTCAAAAATCTACTCTGTCAAAGTAGTCCATAGAGTATTTCATGTCTTTGGATCACTTGTAAGTGGTATTGCAGTTCTTATTTTGGCTTCCACTTGTTCATTGTCAGTATATAGAAATACAATTGTGCTTTTGTGTTCTTGTATGCTATGTATGCCCTTGGCGTTCTCACTCTTTACATCAAGGATGTTTTTGTATATTCCTTGGGATTTTTTTTTTATGAAGATGATTGTGCCATGTGCAAGCAGTAATAGTTTTATTTCTTTTATTTTTTTCCAATTTGTATGTACCTTTTATTTCATTGTCTTGCCTTATCTCACTGGCTAGAACATTTAGTATCATGTTGAACAAAAATGGTAAGAGGAAATATCCTTATCTTGTTCCTGCTTTTAAAGGGAAGGCATTCACTCTTTTACCATTAAGTATGATGTTAGCAGAAGGTTTTTGTAGATGCTTTTTATAAAATTGAGGAAATTCCCCTCTATCCCAAGTTTACTATAATGAATGGGTTTTGAATTTTATCAAAACCTTTTCCTTTCTCAATTGATATGATCATATGATTTTTCTTCTTTAGCCTATTTATATTGTGGATTATATTGATTGGTTTTTCAAATATTGAGACAGACCTTACATAACTTGAGTAAAATCCCTCTTGGTTGTGGTTTATTATTCTTTTTATACATTGCTGGATTTGATTTGCTAACATTTTCTTGAGGATTTTTATATCTAAATTTATGAGCAATATCAGTCTTAGTGTTCTTTCTTCTTCCTTTCCTCTCCCTGCCCTCTTTCCCTCTCTCCCTCCTTCCTTCCTTCCCTTCCTCCCTCTATCCCTCCCTCCTTCCTTCTTTCCCTCTTTCCCTCCTTTCCTCCTTCCTTCCCTTCCTCTCTCCTTCTTTCCTGCTATTTTTGTCTTATTTTAATATCAGGGTAATTCTCACCTCATAAAATGAGTCAGGAAATGTTCCCTTTTCTTCTACTTTCTAGAAAAGATTGCATAAAACTGACATTAATTCTTCTTTAAATATTTGGAAAATTTTCCAGTGAAACCATCCAGGCCTGATTGTTTTGTGTTCAGAACTTTTTAATTACAAATCCAATTTATATAATGATTATAAGACTATTTCATCTTTTTTGAGTTTTGGTAATTTGTGATTTTCAAGGAATTTGGTCCATTTTTCCCCCTAGGTGTCAAATTTATGACCGTAAAATTGTTTATAGTTTTTCTCTTTCTTCATGGGTTTAGCATCTTTTGTGATATTCCCTCTTTTATTCCTGATATTGGTGATTTGTGTGTTCTCTCTTTTTGTCAGTCTTGCTAGAGACTTATTTATCAGTTCTATTTTTTGAAGAACTTTTTTCTTTTATTCTCTATTGCTTTCCTGCTTTTGATTTTATTGACTTTTGCTCTTAACTTTTTTATTTCCTTCCTTTTGTTTGCTTTAGGTTTATTTATCTCTTTCCTTTTCTAGTTCCTTTGATTACTGGTTCGAGAACTTTCTTCATTTTTTTCCCTCTCACCACTGCTATTCAGCCTCATTTCTAATGTAAGCATTTAGTGCTATAAAGTTCTCTCTCAGCTCTGCTATAGCTACATCCCACAAATTTTGATGCACTATAGTCTTTGCTATGAAGTCTACTTTATCTGATATTAATATAGCTACTCCTACTTTTTAAAAATATTTGTTTGCATGAAATAACTTTTTCTGTCCTTTCACTTTTAATCTACTTGTGCCATGATATTTGAAGTGAGTTTCTCATGGACATGATATAGTGGGTTATGTTTTTGTACTCACTCTGCCTATTTCTGTGTTTTTCCCAGATCTAATTAAACTGCGAAGTCTGAGGGCACAGTTCCTAAGACTTCTCTCATTCCTGACACCAAGCTTCAATAATTTGCTAGAAGGACTCACAGTACTCACTGAAAGCTCCATGCACATGGTTATTATTTATTACAGGGAAAGGATACAAATTAGAACTAGAGAAAGAAGAGACATTAGAGGACAGGGTCTAGGAGAGTGTATGAAGCTTCAGTTGTCCGTGGTGTGCGTTACATTGATGAGTGATGATACTATGGAGTATTGCCAGTGTAGGAGCCTCATCCAAGTCTTGATGTTCATTCTTGGAGCTTCATTCTGTAGGCCTGATTGATTGATTGATTGATTGGAGACTGGCTGAAGTCAATCTCCATTTCCCCCTTTTCTGGAAGCTGGGGCTGATATCATATGGTGGGAGGGACCCACCATGAGCCACCTCGTTAAACCATCAGGTGTAGTCTGAAGGGCCACCCTGAATAACAAAGACACTCCTGCTATTTGGGCTTAGAGCCAGGACAAAGGCCAGACCTCTCTTTGGGGTAAACCAAATTCTTGACTACACAGTAATTATATGTTAGGGCTTAAGAATGCCATTTTTATTGTTTTCTGTCTGTTCCTTATGTTTCTTTTCTTTTTCCTTGCCTTGGGTTACTTAAACAGGTTTTAGAATTTCATTTTGAATTATTTATAATATATTTGAGCATATCACTTTGCATAGTTTTCTAAGTGGCTGCTCTGGGCATTACAATATACACATGTGACTTAATCACAGCTTATTGGTAGCGATGTTTTACCACTCTGTATGAAATATCAAAACCTTAGTTTCATTTAGTTCCCCGTTTTCCTCCTCTTTCTTAAGAGTATAATTATCTTCAGTATTTCCTCTTCAGACGTAGAGCATAGCATCAGATGGTGTTACCATATTTTGCTTCAACTATAAAATATAATTTAAGAAACTCATAGGCTGAAAGATAGTCTATTATATTTACCCCTGTTATTACCCATTCCACTGTTGGTCTTTCAAATTTCCTTCTGTTATCATTTCCTTTCTATTGGTAGAACTTCCTTTTAGCCATTTTTTAGGGGTAGGTTTTCAGGTAACAAATTATCTTAGATTTCCTTCATCTTAGAATATCTCTATTTCCCCCCTCATCCTTGAAGTATATGTATGTCTTAACCAAAGTTTTTCATCTTTCAAAATGTTTTTAACTATTTTTATTATACAAGTAGTATGTGAATATACTCCTGCTGCAGATTACTCAAGTGATACATTAATACAAAATGTAAGTCTCTGGTTCTTCCACCTGACTGCTCTTCTCAGAAGTTACAGTTGGGAACAGTTCAGTTCATTTCCTTTTTGCATTTGTACCCACCCCCACCCACGCACATGCGTGTGTTCAAGAGTGTATGTGCATTCACATACCTCTTTCACATAACTAGGCTCATCCAATACACATTTTGCTAGGACATGCTTTTGTCAGCTAAAAACATGTTCTGGAGATCTCTGCATGTCGGTGTTATCACTTTTAATAGCTGCAAGGCATCCCATGGAATGCTTGGACCATGGTTTGTGAACGGGTTTATTTAGGTTGTTTCCACTCCCCTGCCCATTTCTAGCCATGCTGCAGTGGGCATTTGTGTAGTGTCGAGGTTGAAAGCATAAGAGTTACAATACTTGAACTCAAAATGTTTCTAATACTATAGTGGCCTCCTATCTGTGGGTTTCCACATCTGTGGATGCAACCAACCAGGGTTCGAAAATATTTGGAAAAAAATGGACAGTTGCATCTGTATTCAACATGTACAGACTTTTTTTCTTGTCATTATTCCCTAAACAAAACAGTATAACAACTATTTGCATGGCATTTACATTGTATTAGGTACTATAAGTAATCTAGAGATGGTTTAAAGTGTGTGGGAGGATGTGTGGGGGTGACCTGCACATGCTACACCACTTTATATCAGGGGCGTGAGCATCCACAGATTTCGTTGTCTGCAGGGGTCCTCCACGGATACCAAGGAATGAATGTATGCGCCAGTCCTGTGGCTTTGGGCCAGGCATTTAAACATTCTCAGACTCAGTTTGCTAATCCTTAAAATGGTGACAACTGTTACTGTTCCAGTGTTGGGGTCACACAGTGGTGATCACTTGTCCAGGGTAGACTATTTGAAGTAGAATTGTTGATCAAAGAGGAGACACATTTCCCTTTCACATTTTAGAGTCCTTTTGTGCTCCTAAAAGACTGTACCAAATTCCCTTCCCTCCCACAGTGCAGGCAGTGCCTGTTTCCCGATGCCTACTGATGGTGAATGGACCTTTCATTTTTGCCAGTCTGGTGAGCATAAGGCACATTTCATTATTGTTTAAATTTGCATTTTTATTAGATAGCTCCAGGGTTTAGCATCTCTTCAAGAGTTTATTGCCTTTCTCATATCTTCTGTGACTTGTGCATAGCCTTTGCCCATTTTTCTGTTGGGTTGGTTGCCTTTTACATATTGATTTTGTAAAAGCTCTTTATATATTCTACATATAAATCCTGTGACTGTTTATAAATTTATAAATATTTTTTCCAGTATGACACTTGCTTTTTGACTCATCTTTGATGCCTTTCTCTGTTCAGGGATTTTGAATGTTCCTACCATCAGACCTGGTGTTTCTCCTGATGGTTTTCAGGTTTTGCGTCTTGCCTGGGTATGTGTTTCCTACTCCCTTTAATTACAAAAATGCCCTTTTATTTTAAAATTACAAAAGATATTTCCACATGGTTTCTAAATTTTTAATTTTTATTCTGTAGCTGAAAAATATTTAAATTGTAATCATTGAAGTATTAATTCAATGCATATCACTTTGCATAGTTTTCTAAGTGGCTTTTAAAATTATTTACTATTATTATTGGTTTTATTTATTTACATGTATCAATTGATTTACATTTAGTTTAATTATTTTGAAGTAATATATTAATATAAATATGCCAGTTTGTAGACGCTCCAGTCACGCGAAAAAGGAGTGAAAGAACCAACGTGTTTCCTTCCCAACCGCCTCCCCATGCGCATCTCCTCTCCGCAGCTGACCCAGCCGGTCTGTCTGGTGGCTCTTCCAAGGCTCTATCTAGACATCGACATTCAGACATTGTTTTCCTCCATGTGGTGTCATTTATAAACACACACACAAGTGTCTGGGGGTCCCTGCAGATCCCCGCGGCATGTGTGCCTGAGACCCCTGCTGAGTGGGTTAGCCTTGTAGGAAGAACTGGGGCCTCCGTGCGTCCCTGACACGGCGATCCCATCGCTAAGGCTGATGGAGCCCCCAACCACCTCTGGTCACCCTTTCCATTTGTTCTGTGTTTATTGTTCTCAGGTTTTCTGGCTCCTATTAAGCCAATTTTGGTAACTTACATATTCCAAGAAACTCTTACATTTCATCCAGATAAAACAGAACCTAACAGAATGGACTCCCCAGGTTCCCTCTGCCCCGTGGTTGGAGAGGCTCCACCACACCTGTAGTCAATAGTTACGTCACTTTTTTTAACCTAACGTTTTAAAATTTGGACTTTTTTCTTTTGCTCAACTTCTCAAGGTTTATTTTTCAAAAAGCTTCTTGTGTTATTTACTTTGTTCACATACTGTCATATTTCTTATGTCCCAGTGTATATGTAAAATTTCCCTTGAACGGTAATTTGGACATACTGCTTTGGATTTTGATAGGTCATACTCTTGTTGTAGTTTGTTTCTATAGAGTTTTTCATTTTAGTTTTTATTTTCTCTTTAGCTCAAGTTACCATTAGCCTTCTCCTTTGTCCCTTTTATCTTGTTTATGACAAACTAATTTGAGGATACAGATTTCCCTCTAAATATCAATTGTGTTGAATTCTATAATTTTTTTCTATAATTTTTTTTATTTTATAGAAATTATAGAAATAATTTTTTTCTTAGAAAAAATAGAAATAATTTAGAAATTTAATAAATTTTAGAAAATTAATAAAATTTATAATTTAGAAAAATTATAGAAAAAATTATAGAAATAGTTTTTTTTCTATTGCACAATTTTTGTTGGGGGGGACATTCTTTTACTATTTCATCTTTACTATAGAAGAAATACAGATTATGACTTATGACAGTTCTCCTTATGAGTTTTCAACTTTATAATGGCATGAAAGTGTAATTAGGCCTTCAGTAGAAGCTGTACTCAGAGTGCGCATACAACCATTGTTTTTCACTTTCAGTACAGTATTCAATAAATGATATGAGATATTCAACACTACATTGGCTTTATGTTAGATGATTTTGCCCAACTGCAGGCTGAGTGTTTTGAGCATGTTTAAGGTTCAGTAGGTTAGGTGTATTAAATACATTTTTGACTTATGATATTTCAACTTACAATGGGTTTAGTCGGACATAAATGTATCATAAGTTGAGGAGCATCTGTATATAATTTTAATATGCAATACTTTATTGCTATTGAGTTCTAAACATTTTGTAGTTTTCATTGTGGAAATTAATTTTGTATGGGGTCGCACCCCTAGACGGTGCACATCGCACTCATTATGTATATATAGACCCATCCCCTCCTACCACTACAATATGCCTTACGCCTGATAAATGTTATTCCTATATGTACACTTAGGTGTTGATCAGTTAATACCAATGTGCGGGTGAGTACATATGGTGCTTGTTTATCCATTCTTGGGATACTTCACTTAGTAGAATGGGTTCCAGCTCTATCCAGGAAAATACAAGAGGTGCTAGATCACCATTGTTTCTTACAGCTGAATAGTACTCCATGGTATACATATACCACGTTTTATTAATCCATTCACATATTGATGGGCACTTGGGTTGTTTCCACACCTTTGCAATTGTGAATTGTGCTGCTATAAACATTCGAGTGCAGGTGTCTTTTTTATAAAGTGTCTTTTTTTCTTTTGGGTAGATGCCCAGTAATGGGATTGCTGGATCAAATGGTAGATCTACTTGTATCACTTTAAGGTATCTCCGTATTGCTTTCCAACAGAATTGAACTAGTTTGCAGTCCCACCAGCAGTGTATGAGTGCTCCTGTCTCTCTGCAGCCACACCAACATTTATTGTTTTGGGACTTTTTAATAAAGGCCATTGTCACTGGAGATAAGTGATATCTCATTGTGGTTTTCATTCGCATTTCCCTGATGATTAGAGATGTTGAGCATTTTTTCATGTTTGTTGGCCATTGTTCTGTCTTCTTTTTAAAAGTTTCTGTTCATGTCCTTTGCCCATGTTTTGATAGGGTTGTTTGACTTTTTCTAATATTTTAATTCATCCATTAGGGTTTTTACTTCAATAACTATATTTTATTTCTAGAAGTTCTAATTTAATATTTTTTATCATAGTCTTTTTTTCCCCCTATTTTGTTCTTTCCTTATGGGTTATATTCCTTTTATCTAAGTAATCATTATAAACTTACAGACACACCTCACAGAGCCCTCCCTGGTTAACATTTTTCTGATAGTATGCATCATGATTTTTATATTCTAATTTCATAGAATATGCGTTCCTCAGAGCGATGGTTTTTGGCTGATGTTTATATAGAAATATTTATATTTTAAAACTCAATACAACATTATTTTTTACAAAATAACATTTAGAGAAAAGTCTCAAGCTATAGCCCAAATATAATTGTTAAAAATGTTAAAAGTCAGTATTAGATGTTTTGAAAAATAATGCTAAGTGTCAGCAAAGGGAATGTGTGTCTTCGACGTTGTTGGCACTAAGAGAATCCTTACGTTTACTGACACAAACAATGGGCATGTAAGCAGAACTCTAGTTTACAAGAGGTTTTATCTTAAAGCATGGACCCCATCACTTTTCTTGAATATTTTTCAAAGTGGCCTTGTTCAAGAGCAAGACGAAATGAAGAATTCATAACTACTTTTCTGAACATGATATCTTGCCTGAAATTACTCGTTTATCACCCACTGTGCACCATCAACTTTTACAACTGGTTACAAAGTGATCACTACAATGATCTTTCCCCCCTCTTTCCTCCACTCTCTTCAAGCTTTGAGTTTTAACTCCTCTTGTTGAGTAACAACAATTAATTACAGGAAAGTGTCTTGGTTTTTACTGCAAACTGTGTCTACATTTTTCTAACATATTTACTTACTATTTTATTTTTGCTGTATCATAATGCAAAGACAATGTTTATGGTACAGCATGCAAACCATCCATTACTGCATATAGAGCAACTATTAAGAATCGCATAAATTGTTTTGTAATCAAGAAGCAATGTTTTAAGCATTTTCATGCTAGCATGGTAATTTTCTTTATGTATATGTAAAAGTTTTGCAATGCCTTAGCTACATTTTAGGAAGTTAGAAATTTGGGAGTGACATGAAATACATTACCATTTTTCACATTTTAATTAATGGGAAAATAAGTTTCCAGTTATCACGGCTTTTTGGTGGGATATCTGCTTTTCAGCATTTTCAGATTACCCTTGTTAAGTTGGGGATATCTGTAGTTTTCGGTTTTCTTAAATCGTCTCTTTCAGTTTGTCCATTATCTGAAGTTCTTAGGAGAGTGATCTTCCTTGTTATATCTGTAGACTGACATTCAAATTGAGAGTTACATCATTGTATGGGTGGTTTTTTTTGGGGGGGTGGTAAGTGACAGAGAGAGAGAGGGAGAGTAAGAGAGAGAAATCTTTTGCAAGAAATTTTTTCCTAATAAAAATTCTACATGGTTTTACTTCTAGAAATGTCTTTTTAGAGAGGTTTAACATTTGCTTCTTACTGCTTTGGGCCTCAGGGATATCACCACACTAGGATCAATTTTGTGTTCATGTCTCAGTTTAGAGATTTATTCACAACTTGTGTATTGTAAATTCAGATACAATCTCCTTCTCAGTACTGGCTTGAAGTTTTTTTATTTCTTACAGAAGACATTTTTCCCATCCAAAGTACCAGGAGAAGTAAGTTTCATGTTCCCTGGGGTGGTAGATGGAAGTTTCTGTGGTCTTATCTGGAGATGGCTGAGCCAGCTTTTTAGGATACATATATTAGGATCCTAGGATCTGAGGTCTTTTATTCTGCTTTTGTGAATGTTGAACTCCCAAGCTCCTTCACACACAGAGCCTATTTCTGGGTTCTCTAAAAAACCAAGGCTGCCGCAGTACCACCTCCCAAGCCTACTACACTGGATTTTAGCTACTGATTCCTTCCAATGTCTAGGTGCTACCTTTCTTCCTTACTAAGTCATTTATATGTAAAGTATTTTTGGATTTCTAAATCTTTGCAATGGGAAGCAGTTCCACATTGATCTGTTTCACATTATTCTTAGAACTGAATATTGTTTGAAGAAATTAAAATTCTTTTTCTCAAATGGCCCAGTTTTTAGTTTTTAGGACTTTGTGGACCTTCTTTTCTGCTACCTTCTTTGTCCTTTCCATGTGGCTAATGCAATAATAGGTGCTCAACCCTCTCTGGGGAAAGCATAAGACCAAGAATTTGGCCAAATTTAAGCAAGAGTATGATGGTTTGTATTATAGTTCACAAATATGAACTTCTCCTCACCCTATGATAGAGGAAAGTACTCTACCCTGCCTCACTGATTTTGGGTTTGGCCATATGACATTATTCAATGGAATGGAAGTTAGTAAAACTTACATAAAATTGTGTAGTTTAGATTGTCTTCTCTTGTTCCTGACTTTGGCCGCAAGAAAAAGGCATGTCCCAGACAGAGTAACTAGCTAGAGCAGCAAAATGAAAAATAATCAGATACAACACCTGAAACAGAACTAACTGGCAAGGTTTCACCAGTTTCTAACAACTATAAAACCATGATAGCATGATATCAGCAATTTTGGGGGCAGGAAGTATAGAAGGGAAACAGAGGAATGGTAATAATTTTTAATGGTTCTATAGTAGCAAAATACTCAAGTAGCAACACATTTTCACTGGAATGGCAACCAAAGCTAGGAGGAGGTTTTGCAAGAACCAACACAAGAATAAGTGCAGGAAAAAACCAAAAAACTGATGTCATCTGATAGTGCCAGAACAGTCTGGGCTAAAAGAACTCTAGGTTACTTTCCTATAAGAAGTTCCTTGAGAAAGCAGCAAAAATTAATTGTATTAAATCCTGACCCTTGTAATATTATGTGAGGAAATTGGAAGTATATATTTAATGTACTTCTGCAGCATACAAAAGTAAGAAGCTTGTCTTGAAGAAAAAGACATGGAACTGTTTGAATTGTGGTCCAAATTAGCCACTTTTTCATGGAACACCATCTTTATTGCAAAGAATAATTTATAGATAAGTCATTGTTATTAATATTTTGTAATTTAGCAAATTCTTTTAAATGAAATGAAGAAATCGATTGACTTTTTTTTACTGGTGACAATGTTTGAGCTTTCAAAAGACAATTCGAATTTTGGGAAAAATTGGTATCTGCTAGTGTGGGTTACAGCTTTCTAACACTCAATTACTTTTCTAATAAAATCAATAGTGATATTAATTAATGTAATATTTTTATATTGTATAGTAAAATGTGTCAACATTTGGAAGGTCTGCATAACTCACTGATCACAGTTTCCAAATGACCAACACATGATGCTACAGTAAAGACCTATTTAAAGTGCAAGAAAGACTAATGGATTTTAATATAGCTGAGTACAAAAAAGTTCAGTGCAATGCTTTCAGATTCCACATTGGAACTACTCTTTAAGAAACTTCTGCTTGCTGAATTTTAATGTGGCATCAAAGAAGACATATTCCTCTGTTTTCGTCTACATACTGTGTGAGGCCAGATTTTCTTCAAATATTTCAACCTAAATAATACATCTCAAAAATTGAATAAATCAAATATGAGAATTCAACTGTCCTCTATTATGCCAGACTAAAGAAATTTGAAAAAATGTAAAATAATTATTCTATGTTTTGTTTCAGAAAATATAGTTATTTTCATTTAATGTTATTTGTGTTTATACATAATACTTATCATTATTTTAAAATAATTAATAACTATTTTTAATCACCCAGTTTCATTTATTTATTTGTTTTTTATTTATTTTTTAGACAGAGTCTTGCTCTGTCTCCTTGGCTAGAGTGCAGTGATGTCATCATAGCACCCTGCAACCCCAAACTCCTGGGCTCTAGCCATCCTCTTACCTCAGTCTCCCAAGTAGCTGGGATTTCAGGCCTGCACTACCACACCTGGCTAATTTTTCTGTTTTTTGTAGAGATGGGGTCTTGCTCTTGCTCAAGCTGGTCTTGAACTCCTGACCTCAAGCGATCCTTCCACCTCAGCCTCCCAAAATGCTAGGATTACAGGCATAAGCCACAATGCCTGGCCAGTTTTAATTTTTAATGCAGTAAATATCACCAGAAGTAATTCACATAAATAATAGGTCTTTGAAGTGCTCAATGTTTAAAACTGTATGGAGTTCTTGAGATCAAAATATCTAGGAATTCCTGTTCTAGGAAAAATGTTGGAATTTAGAGGAAAGGAAAAAAACAGCTTTTAGCAGTAAACTGGCTGAACTTTTCAATGGGTGATCCTTTAGGCTAAAAAAAGAAAAGAAAAACATATTTAAGATGCCCAAGAAAGGAAAATGTGAGCCAGGGATTTTATATCCAGTCAAACTGACCTCTAAGTATAAAGATTACAGACAAAATGTGAGGAATGTAAAATAACTCATGAAATATGGTTTCTGTGAGATGTTACTGAGGACTCTATAAGAGATGGCTCAGACAATCAAAAAGACTGGTGAAGAACATTAACCTTTAGAATTAAAACTAAATGATTATAAAGGGGCAATTATAATATATAATGGCTATATCCTCTGAAAATATTGATACATTACAACTATCAAAAATGGGGGAGGAGCAGTATGTGGGAAGTATATTAAAAAATAAAATATACTCACTGATTGCTTAGGTACTAACTGGGAGTAAAAGGATATAACCTCAAATAAGATATGGAGGGGAAGCGAGTGAGGGGGGGAAAAGAGAAGCTATTAGATAATTTCAGTATTGCTAAGAGTACATAATCACTAGGAGAGAAATGAGGGTAGGGCACAGAGAGGGATGGAGAAAGAGATAGATTAAGGGTATTATATAAAAGTATTAATACAAAAGTAATGATTAGAACAAAAATGCAAAGCCTCCTAAAATATGGAAGGATATACCCCAAAAGAGAAAATGAGTAAATAAAATAAACCACCAAATGAAAGATTAGAGACATAAAACTACATGACAGAAAAAAAGCCAAACATATATATGCTACCTGTAAATATAAGTGGGAGCAGGCCTAACTCATCCTTTTTTAAACAATGTTATTGAGATGAAATTGATATACACAAAATCTGAACATATTTAATGTTTACAATTTGATGAGTTCGATCATATACATACACCCATGAAACCAAGGTAATAGACATATGTCCATCAGCTCCAAAAGTTTCCTTGTGTTCTTTTTTATTTTTATTTATTTATTGTGTGTGTGTGTGCGTGTGGTAAGGACATTAAATATGAGATCAACCTTCTCAACAAATTTTTAATTGCACAATACAGTATTGTTAGCTATAGGTCTTACGTTGTGCAACAGACCTCTAGAACTTTTTAATCTTGCATAACTGAAACTTTATTCCAATCTCTTAAGAAAAATAGGAACAAGTATAAAAGTTGGACAACAAAACAAAATCTAAGACCCCACTGACATTCCAGACCACTCAGCCTTCCCTGGACATGCCCAGCACTTTCACACCTTCATGCCTTGGTCCATGCCCTTTCCAATTCCTTTGTCTATAAAATAATGCTTTTTCTTCCATGAAGTCCTCTATGATTGCTTTGGTCAGAAATTAGTCTCAAAACAACTTTAAGCCTTTATTGGAATGGTTTATTAAATCTGACATACTGCAGTCAGTTGTTTACATGCTTTCTTCCTCACTAGACTATGAACTTCTTAAGAACAGGAAAAGCAGGAAGAATATTGGAGCAGTTCAATTATGGAACAAATGAACCAAAAACCAAAGGACATGCCATCCATTTAATTATATCACTACAGAAATTCAGTCTAATCATCTATATTTGTAATTATAACTGTTTACTTCTTTTTAAAATTTAAATTCACTTACATCATTTTAGATTGCCTCTAGGCATTTAATTAAAATTCTACCTCCCCGGAAAATTATTGCTTCTAGATTGTTAGATGTTTAAAAGTAGATCTGCCCACTTTGGAATCTCTTCTCTCCCAATTGTGACAGTTTCTGAATTAATGAATGTTTCCTTACAGCATTTTTTTTCCAGGTATGCCGACAAGCTTAAGTCATTAACTCTTTTGTGTTTCTTGCTTCCTGATTCCCAATATTTTGTCAGCAATTCAATTGCTATCCAACTCTTGGAATATAAAGATAAAATATAAAGTTTATAAAGGAATATAAAGATAAAAATAAGGTTTACTTTATTTAAGAATTAATAAGAAAAATAAACACGCAAGTGTAATTAATGCAATAACAGACATAGTAGAAAGTACAGAGGTAATACTAAGGTAGATATTATGGCGTCTTCCCAATGTGGATGGCCTAAGCCGTGTTTTAAAATAAGAACAAGAGTATGTTAGACCAAGTGGGGAGGAATACCCCTGATAAAACCAGTAATTTTATTCCAAAGAATAACATAACTGACCATAAGACCAATAATTATATTATAGGTGATAATTTTCCTTCTTCAAAATTTCAATTTAAAAAAATATCACCTGCAAAGTAGTTGACTAAATTCAAAATATTCTTTATTTAATGAATATTTTTGGAGTACCTATTGAGAGTTAAGCAGAGTGCCAGGTCTCAAACACTAAAACTATGTTTATGTGCTAAAAAATAACAGTTTTGGAGATATTTTAATTAATTTATTCATAGAATTTCCTTATTCAACAACTGAATTAATTAAATCTGAATTTTATGAATTGACTAGGAGACATAAAAATGCAATTTTAGAATCCTCTTGTGTGTGTATATATACACACACAAAATATATATATGTTATTAATATTATTATGTTACTCAATTAGAACGAATCATATAAAATTGCCATTAACAATTCTAAGTGGTTCCACCCAATATAAAAAATTTTAATTGCATAATGTAAAGAAGATTAGCTTTGGATTTTGATAGAGTGAATTCAAATCTTGCAAAACATGCTTAAAACCTATGCAACTTTGCACAAGTTACAAAACCTCACTGATCCTTCCTTTCATCATCTATGCAATAGAGATAGTAAAGTCTACCTGAATTAGTTGCAATTGTGTTTAATTGTATAAGAACATCCCAACCACAGCAGTCTAACTGAGTAAAGGCTTTCTCTTTTTCACATAACTAAAAATGCAAAGGGTGAGAAACCAAAAGTGAAACTGTAGTTTTTATGAGGTCATCAAGGAGGGCAAGACACTGGCTTCAAGAAGAGAATCAGAAAGGCTTACAAAAGGCCAGGAGGTGGAGACAGAGAGGGGGACAAAAAGACTTAAGAAATAAGCAGTCAAATCTGTAGAATTCTGTTTAAATTAACATGATTGCTTAATATTTTTTTTTAACCCTGTAAGTGGTTTGCTTTTGGATGAAGCTATCTCCTAATAGCTTATTTAATGTCCCAAGTGGCTTTTCTTGCACTTTTCCTCATGTTTTCAAAGTGTCTGCTGCACTTCCAGGCATCAGGTTTTAGGCAAACATCAGGAAGGGCAAAGGGCAAAAATCTTCTCCAGGAAGGCTTTGGAAGAGATTCTCTCCCAGAGATTTCCACCTATATCTCATTAGTCAGAATTGGGCCAAATCCACATACCTAGCAACAGGGGGGATTGCAAATTCCAATATCTCACTTTCTAACCACGATAATATATAAAGGTAAGGGAGAAGGAAATTGGAATAGGTATTACGTAAGCCTCCTTCAGTATCTTCCACACTACCTTTGTAGACATCAAAAGATTGAATGAGGAAAACTATGTAAACACCTAGTAAAGCAATTGAAAAATAGTGACTAATTGAGAGCGCTGCTGACAATGATTACGATGATGATCATGATGATGGATGTTCTAATGATAATAATAAAATAAAATTTTAAATTTTGAACATATGTGAATAATTCTATTTACTCAAATGTATTTTTAAATATTTCAATTCAATATCATTCCCTGCTAAATGACAATATTGGTAACAACGAAAGTACTAATTAATCAAAGTAAAAGTATCTCTACTTGCCTCACATCTATCTCCAATTTTGTTGGAGTTGAAGGGTGTATTTTTAGGTTGAAAACCTCGTGTTTAACTTCTTTCCAAAGTTTATTTTCTTGGAAAGTTTGAAGACCATCTGTGGAGTTATTTTGAGACATGAATGTAAAAAAACTGCTATTTTATTCATTTTGAATGCAGTACTTTTTAAGCAGTCTGAATATTCCCAGCAAGAAATAAAAAGTGAAGAAAAAAGTTGGCAATGTAAGAAATTTTTTAGAAATATCAAAAAAAATTGCTATAAATCAATTTGTTTGGTTTCACCAAACCTAAATGGCTCTAGTGGTGATATCTACTGACTTTCAACTCTCCACATCCTTCGTTCAGAGGTTTCATCTTGATCACCTGGACATAATTTCGGAAGCACTTACTACAAACTTGGATATATTCAAATCTCTCTTTTAAATTTAGAACTGCTGAATCTTAATCATATGAATGACTAGGTGTAGCCATTGCAGAGGTGGGAGAAGGGCTAAGATCCTTCTCTGCATTTAAGTCGTCATCTCGTAGGTCACAGAAACACATAAATAAATAATTGCAATAAAATATAATTAGTGGCTAGCAGCAGTATTCACAGAATGTTGTAACAACATTGAGGAGGAAGTAACTGGCTCTGCCTAGAGAATATGGGAAATTGAGAGCAAGATCTTAAAGGATTGGTAAAATTTCCAAAGGCAGCAAAGGGAGAACTGAGCATTTTAAGTCAAGTGACCAGTAAATGAAAAGGTCATATCAACTGGTGTGGTGTGCCTGTGGCAGAGGGACATAACAGAGAGTTTAATGACAAATTCGACCGGGAGGAATTCAGGGTTCAGTTGTAAATGGCTCAACTTCTGCTATGGGACCACAGGGAGTCATGGAAGGCTCTAAAGTGGTAGATGAAATGAGTCAGATTTGTGTTTTAAACCACAGCTCCAGTTCGAGTATGAAATTTGGATCAGCAGGGGAAGAAGCAGGCTTCAAGAAGAGAAATGGAAAGGTTTCTAAAAGGCCAGGTCAGAGGCAGTGAGGATACCAAGGAGGGGAAAAGTTTGAGAAATATGATTAATGAGGTTGTTTAATTGTTATTGCTGGTGTTGGTGTTTGCCACAATTGTGGTTTGCTTTTGAATGAAGCTATTTTCTAATAGCCCATCTAAATATTATTTAAATAATTCACTCCTCTCTTTTCCCTTTCTCATTATTCCACTTAACTGTTTCTCAACTACACATGGAAATCCTAAGCTTTCTTCCTTACACACACATTTAGCCCCTGATTCACTCCTAATGCCCTCATTCTGCTTTATTTTTCTGTTTCACCTCCATACACACAGTATCGCTATGACATTTAGGAAGTACAGGAATAAACGTGTATTTGAACTCTGAGAGTAATTTTCTTTTCACTTTTAGTTATAGCCCGTAATAGATATTCAACCTCACAATGCCAAAGTAAACCTCAAGTCCGTAACATTTAATGAGCTTTTAGAGATGCCGTATTTCCAAAATGTAGCCTATTTGGTCTATTAAGAAGGTTTTGTTTTAATATTAATTCAATGGAAAAAAAATATCTGCCTTGTTAATTGCCACTGTGTAGTTAAAACCCTAGAAGTTTGACTTATTTTTTTACAGTTCAACTTGCTGTTCAGATTTTATATAAATAGGATTTAATTCCCATGGCATGTCCACATTAAGAAAAAATATATATTTGTCATGCAGACAAAAGAGAAGGCAAAATTGTATATCCATCCCTTCCATAGATTAGTAGAATAACATCATTTCTATTTTGATTGAGAATTTCAAACTTCTCCTTAAATTAAATGTATTTATACTTGGGGAATATTTATCACCACTTAATTAATTTGAAATTTTACTTCAGGTATCAGTAACTCAAATGGACCCCAACCAAATATTATTATATCAACTAGTTGACTCACTCTTAGGGTAGCCTTTCAGAAGGGAATATATCTCCACTAAATTGGCAAAATGTTCATTTTATACCTACAGAGAATTTTAAATAAGAAATCTTATCTTGTTTTTATACAGAATAACATAGTGTAAAATCACATTGAGATTTTCAATTCCGTTATTATTCACATGGCTGTCAATTATTGTCCACAGTCTTTCAAAGACACACTTGATTAGAATCTTTCTACAATGAGTGACAATAAAGCCTTCATAGAAAATATGGCCAATATACAGATGCCAAGTTAATTTTAAAATTCCATATTTGAAATAATAATATTGCTAGTATTTTTATCCTCAAATTACTTATCTAATAACACTTGCATCTGGAAGTAATAACGGCTTTCATGTATACTGAGAGGCACAAAGAGATGAGATCTCACTTATAATTTCTTTATACAAAGCAGCTGCTCTACACTATGAAAAACTTACTTTTCTGAAAGTATTTTATACTTCAATTAAAATGTCCAGATGTATATTTCTCCTTAAAATAATAATACTGATGTTGTATGCCAAATAATAACCAATATTATATTGTAAGTGCTAACAGTCATGTTAACCATTTATATACAGAATGAATTTGACAAAAGAACCCAATTATACAATAAAGGAGTTGGATAAATATCTATTTGTTCAAATGAAATAAACAGTTCTAATCTTGGCACTTCATCTTGTTTCTGTGCATTAGTTTACCTCAATTAGATTATTCAATCTGAAGCTCTCCCTCCCTTATCTAAGCTATAATACCAAATGCTTGAACTGGTGCACAACAGCCTATAGGATGCTAAGTATAATGTATGCAGAAGTAGTAATATTTTGCATTCAATTTTTACGTGAATTTTAATAGCTATTATTTTTCTGATTAAATTTGCTTTATAATAATTTTTTCTGTAACCCACAAATAACAGATGAAGACTTAATAATGAAACATCTATGAAACAGTAAATTTTCAATAAGTGAGGTTTGTATTATTACAACATTCTTTGTAATATCTTTTTTACTTCACTACCCTGCTCCATAAACTTCTATGAAAAGAATAAAAAGAAGAAGAAAAGGACAAAAACTTTGTTTTAGAAGTCTGTGTTAGGTAGGAGCCTTATGTTAAGCAAAAGCATGATATTGTTGTTTACTTTGTAACTCAGGCCTTCATACCTAGTTGTTCTATATGTACCCATATTCATGTCTGTTTTAGATTATGGGCTCCATAAGTGTATTAAAAGACACCTAATCACTTTCCATGCACATGCATATGACAATCAAAAGCAATTGTAACTGCCCCATATTTTGCTGGTTGCTCCTCTTGTTTTGACTTGATAGACTTCTCAAAGGCCCACCTAGGACTTTTTAGCATATTTCAACCACATATAGCTAACTTATTTTTAGTAAGTTAGCTCAGAACAATAATCTACCAACTAAAACTTGATCAAAATCTTATTGTTAAACTATTTGATTTTATTGACATCATGTTATTGTTTAAGATCTATTTTTGACATCTAATAATTTCATGGATGAGGATAGAATGATATTTAACAGGTAAATCTGCTTTGAGCAGCAGAAAATACACATTCTACCCTAAGTGTAAATTAATCATTCAGTGATTTTTTTTCTTCTAGCTGACTCTAGTGTCTTAAAAAATAATAAACCAGAAAACACATGTTCATGTTAGCTTGACAGCAGGTGATAAGCATGTCAGAAACCCATCATTTGAGTCACTTGAGGAATATGCTTCACAGCAAATGTAGTCAGTACAAGGAGGTACAGTGTAAGTTTTCTGTGGGAAATTCATTCCAGTCTTGCAAAAAAATAACAATTTTGGATATACAGTAGAAGATTATTTTTGACAGCTATTTTAAGATTGCCTATTATTTTTCTTTAGTAATTCATGCTTTTCCATAGGGGCATAAGTACTGTGCTCAAGACCTTTTAGAAGCTTCCATAAATAAAAAAAAAAAAAAATGCAACCCATAAGAGGGTGTTATAGGAACAAAGACACAATTTACAACAGCGACACAAATAATTAAATTCTTAGAATAAAGTTGATCAAAAATTTCCAAGATCTATACAAAAAACTTCCAAGTCAACCGAGAGACAGAAAATAAGTTTTGAATAAATGGAAAATCATGCCATTTTATCAAATGAAAACATTTAATATCATAAAGATGTCAAATTTGCTTAAAATAAGCTATAAATTTAACTAAATCACAATAAAAATAACAGAAGAATGGTTCTGAAACTAGAGATTATGACATTTCATATATACAATGTAAACATGCAAAAATAACAACTTAAAAACCTCAGAAAGAAAGATACTGGTGTTAGCATACCAGATATAAAGATATGTAAGTAAAGCTAGACAGTTTTCAAGACAGACATACCAATAGAACAGATTAAAAATAAAATCCTGAAATTAAAACAAATACATCTAAAAATTAGTATTTTTAATGCTGTATTATTTTCATCAGAGAAGCAATAATATGAATCATGAAACTAACAATTCTTTTTTTGACTCTACTTTTTTGTCAAAGAAAAGGCAAGTATCTTTCAAAATTTATAAAACTAATCAAAGGAAATTAAATTCTTTTCTTGAAACAACCTTAATTTCCAAAGTGAGAGCACAAAAATTGCTCTAACCCTAACCTAACTCCTATCACATCCAATAAACTGGGAGCCATCAAATTCTTTAGCTTTTAAGGGGAGGGATTTGGGAGATGGGGAAAGTATTATGCTTATCAGGAGTCTAATGATCTTTTGGTCTTTAAATCCTATGAGATTTTTTTTCTTCTGGAGGATTTGTTTGAGTTCTTTGTAGATTATGGATATTAGCCTTTTGTCAGATGTATAGCTTGTGAATATTTTCTCCCATTCTGTAGGTTGTCTATTTGCTCATACTTGCTATTAAACTGGAACTAACTGATGAGCACACGTGCACAGAGGAATGTAAAATTTAGTGGAAATCCAGAAGGGGGAGGGAGAGGAGGAAAGGAGTAAACATCTACCTAACTGGTACAATGAACACTATTCAGGTGATGGGCACACTTATAACCATAACTCAAGCATTACAAAAGTGATCAATGTAACCAAAAACATTTGTACCCCTTAACACTTTGAAATAATAAATAATAAATAAACATGTGAGTGTGAAAAAAAAATCCTAAGAGGTAGATATATTTAACCTGTTTTTAGAGAATTAAGTAGCTTTCCCAAGACATCTAGCTAATAAATAGTGGATTTAGTATTGGAAATTAGTTATCTGACTTGAGGTTTTTTTTTTTTTTTTTTTTAAGTAATAATACAAAATTTCATTAACATTTTAATTTAAATGGTTATATACTAAGATAAAGTCACTGTTCTGATGTGGAGTAACATGTGTCTTAAAGCTTCATTTTTTCTAATGGAAAAATGAGAACACAAAAACACAGAATAAAGGTACACAGCAACCACATGAAGAAATTACTGGGCTGAACAGAAGCCAGTCACAGGCATTAACTACTAATTGATAAGAGTCTAGGCTTTGTAAGAAAAGTACTGAGCTGTCTTGAAGGAAACACTTAAACTCTGTAGTCTGCAATTTGCTCATCTATAAAATTAGTGCATTAGACAGACAACCCCTAAATATAATTCCAAAGCTGAGGCTATACTCAAATATCTTTCCTTAAATATTTCACTTTTTATATCTCATGTTTATTTGTAAGTAATCTGAATATATATTCTTTCTGATTTGTTATGAAATGAATATGTATCTCATAAGTATATTAGAGGCATTTTTTAAAACAAAAAAAAAATGTCTGATATGATAACCAAAAGCTAGCTATTCAGGTTTTGAAGCCATCACAGCTGCCTACTAGACTGTCCACAATTACAGGTAAACTGTATATAGTAAAGAACATCCTGTGATCTGGCTAAAAAACCCAAATCCAAAGAGGGATAATAAATGTCGCAGACAGGACAGGAGCAAGAATGACAAACAGAGAAGGAGAGGAGAATTTAAAAATGAGTTAAAGGAAAGCAGGACCCACTATCTCATTTTCAGGTCCCAGTGCAAAATGAAAATGTGAGATCTCTTGTTCAAAAAGCAGAGGGAAAGACCAATTTAAAGGTACTAAAACATGCATATTTTTTCGTTAAAAATATTTGACTACATATAAAATATAATAGGGGTAATAGTGATACATGTGTAAAAGCAAATTGTAAATATATATATATATTCTTGGTGTCATAATTCAATGCAATTAAATTATTAAACTGTAATTATTAAACTCACTATCATTGACTGCTTGAGTCCAAAATGCCTATTTGGAAGGGAAATGTTAGCTATTCAGGTTCTGGAATGAAGTTTAGAATTTGACAGATTATGTCAATTCCCAAAAAATACTTTATTAATTTGATATCTTGACTGTGCCTGCACTTACTCTAGCATATATTTCTAAAAATTCATTTTACAGGTTGAGTATCCCTTATCTAAAATTCTTGGAACTAGATGTGTTTTGAATTTTGGGTTTTTTCCCTGATTTTGTGATACTTGCATCATACTTACCAGTTAAGCATCTCTTATCTGAAAATCCAAAATCTGAAATGCTCCGATGAGCATTTTCTTTGAGTGTCTTGTCAGCACTCAAAAATTTCATATTTTGGAGCATAACACAAGTTAAAAGATAAAATTATTACGGATTTCAAGACAGTGACAACAAAACATTAAACAATGCTGGGGAAAGGAGGGGAATGGAATGGATCCTTCAGAGAACAGGTCACAGTACCATACAGCACAGGTCACATGTGCAGGAAGCCGGCTCTGAAAGAGGGAAACAGAAAGAGGAAGAGGAGTTTGGGACAATATGTTAATGTAATTGCATTTTCAGGAAACATTCAAATTGGTGTTTTTATTTAAAATAGTCACAATAAAGTTACACATTTATAGTAATGATGCTGCCGTTGCTCAAAATAATCCTCACAGATTTCTTCAAAGGCGATTGATGAGACAAATAGGAAGTCTATTTTTAATGGAATACATTTTTGGGGGGGTTTTCTGGTTTTCTTCTTTCTTTACTACCAAGTGATAATGGTTCAATGAACTAATTATTAATAAAAATGTGGTATATGTATACCATGGAATACTACTCAACCATGAGGAAGGATGACTAATGCCTTTTGCAAAAATGTGGATGGAACCAGAGCCCATTATCCTAAGTGAAGTATCTAAAGAGTGGAGAAACAAACACCATTATGTACTCACTAGTAAATTGGAACTAACTGACAAGCACATATGTGCACAAAGGGAAGTAAAACTCAACAGAAAGCAAGCAGGGGGCAGAAGGGAGGATGAGATGGGAAAAAAACCTACCTAATGGGTAAAATGAATAATATCTGGGTGATGGGCACACGTATAACCATGATTCAAGCATTATAAAAGTGATCCATATAACCAAAAGATTTACCCCTGCAATACTTTGAAATAAAAAAAAAATTCTCTTGGTATAACTCTCACCTTCAAAAGATAAATATAACCAAAAGAACAGACCAGAGACAAAGTTCGTCCAAACCCAAAGATTCTTGTGGGAAGGAAAGAGAAGCAGCAGAGATAAATAGAAAGAAAGGATGAAGGAAAACAACATCTGCCATTACTCTTTACTGCCCTCCATGGGGAGTGGAGGAACAAACTGAATCACTTTGACTTGAAATGTTATTGGGACTGATTTTTGAATAACTAAAAATGATCGGGGAATTAAGAAATTGGATCAGAGATACTGACAAAATCAGCTACTCACCAGGAAAGATATTTAACAGAGCAGAGTTGGGAATATTTATTGGAAAAATAAAATTCTCTCATGTTTCAACTTCAGTGAGTTCACATACACATTCACACATACAAATTATATACAAAAATATTTACTTTCTTGCCTTTATGTCTTTGTATATGCTGTTTCTGTTACTTGGGAGACTCTTTCCATCTACTCCCTAAATTCTCAGCCATCCTTAAAACCCACTCAAATTCTATCTTATTCTGTGAAGTCTTTCCTATTTAGGTACAGTTCTCTTCTTTTTTTCTCATGAAATTTTTCAGACATCCATTATCAATTATTTGTTTACATTTTTCTCCCTAAATAGTTAACTTCCTAAACAGAAGATTCACCATTCATCCTTGTGTCCCTAGTACAGGACCTGGCATATAGTAGGCATTTAAATAATAAAAATCTATTAAATTAAATAATTAGTTAATTTAACGTAGTTTATGAAAGTGTTTTTATTTTGTTTTTAGGGGGTTTTGTTTGTTTTTGAGATAGGGTCTCTCTCTGTTACCCAGGCTGGAGTGCAGTGGCACAACTATAGCTCACCATAGCCTCCAACTCCTGGACTCAAGAGATCCTCCCACTTTGGCCTCCCAGAGTGCTGGGATACAGGCATGAGTCACCGTGCCTGGCCCTGAAGGTATTTTTTTTTAAACTTTAATACAGTATTTGACAATGGCAATTTTGATTGTCTGAGTCCAAACTGTCTATTTTGAAGAGAAACTTTAGTTGTTTAGGTTCTGAAATGGAGTTTAGAATTTGACAGATGATGTCAATTCCCTTATTATCTGTAAAAAAAATAAATAAAAATCTCAGAAGCACCTCCCTCAACTCCTTATGCAAAAGAGAAGGTAAAGGCCTGAGACACCAGTGAAGAACTAGCCCCATAGATCATTCATTAAGGAAATTCTTTGCTGGCCCCCCATAAGCAAAGACATGCAAACTGTAACTTTAGGTTTGCAGACTGTGTCTAGCTTCTAAAACTAAAGTCTTTTCAATTCCACAATAATAATGAATTATAAGTTTATCTTTACAGGTGCAAAACAGAGACAAGGCAGGATCAGACATTCTTCCATCTACCCAGGGACATCTACAGAATTGGTGCTTCCTTCACTCCCTTTTTCTCTTCTAACATTTACCTTATCTTATATAAAATGTAGATTTTCCTGGTTGTCATAAGATTGTAACCATTTTTTTCTTACTACCCAAACCCCTGCGTTTTTTTCTTTCTGTATGCCTTTAAATGCTAAACTTCCAAGTTCTCCTTTGGAAAAACAGCCACAGCTTTGTCTGTGGTTTGTGTCTTTCCTAGGTGTTTCCTCAGCTTTGACTTAATAAACCTCCATTGACTGAGATCTTTGTCTCAGTCACTTATTTTGGGTTGACATACCTTACTACAGTATCCTTGATCAAGTGACTTCTCCTCTCAATATCATCTCTAAAATAGAAGTGATAAAAATTAGTATTCATGACTATTAGGAAGATTAAATAACAATCATTAACTTATTTGAACAATACTTGGGGGGCATTGAATAAATATTATTTCCTTCTCCACGCACTGCTCCATCTTCTTAAAATACCACCTTTGTTATCTTGTAGTCATCCTCATATGTGGTGCACGTAAATGAGAAAATAATTAAAAATGCCTAGCATTGTATTTGGTATACAGTAGATTCTTAATATCTGGAATTTTACTGCCTCCCTTTTGTCCTTCCTGCTGATTAGAATAGCACTTTCTTTTATTTTGCGTAACAGCTAAATAGTGAGAAGATGAGGAATGAGAGTGCCAGGGGGCAGATAATGGAATAAAAGAAATGAAAACTGGAAGAAAAAAATAGCCCATCAATTGCCACTCAACAGTTATAAAACGTATGTTAAGCACTCTGCTGGGTGCTCTGCATAGATTATCTTTTTTAATCCGCAAGACAATCAGTCCAAGTCAATCAGATCTGGGCTCAAATTGTTGCTCTACAACTTGAAAACTGTATAATTATGGGAAAGTAACCTTTAGATCTCTGTTTCTCATCACTAGAATTATAACCCACCAATTTTCATGTTGTTTTGAGAATTAGATCCTGACACATGTCTAGAGTGCCTACCTCATAGCATAACAACAGCGCACAGTGGTTATTGCAGTTATTTAATTCACACACTATCATGCACATGATCAGTTGGGAAGCTGGCATCTACTGTCCATGCATATTGGGTTCTTCTTGCCACCTTATGTTAGGCAGAATTCTAAAGATCTTCCCCCAAGATTCCCAATACCTAGTTAATCAATCAAATATTAATCTAGTTGCTGCAGCGTATTTTGCAAGTATAATTAAAGTTACTATAAGGATTATCGTGGATTATCTAGATGAGCCTTATATCATCACTTGAGCCCTTTAAAGCTGAGAAATTTCTCCATCAGGAATCAGGAAAGAAATGTAACAAAGGAGGAAAGCAGAGGAGAAATGACTCAGAAGGAGAGGCAGAAGGATAAAAGGGGCTTGAAGCTCCATTGTCAGTGTTAAAGATTGAGGAAAGAAACCACAAACCAGGGAATATTGGCAGACTCTAGAAGCTGACGACTCTTAGACGACAACTGATCAAGAAATGGGGACCTCACTCCTGTAACTCCATGGAATTGTGCTTCCAATCATTGAAGTGAGCTTGAAAGCAGATTCATTCCTAGAGCCTCCAGAAAAGAATGCACCTTGCCAACACCATGAATTTGGTCTTGTAAAACCTGGATCAGAAAACCAGCTGAGCCAGACTTCGCCCAGACTTCTAACTAACGGAACTATGAGATGACAAATGGATGTTGTGTGAAGCTATTAAATGGTGATATCAATTTGTGGGAATAGCAAATGAGGACACCCATTATGAAGAAGATTCAAAAGATTATTGAAAATAGGAAGCATTTGAATCCACTAAAAATGCAGGAGTAATGTTTGTCTAATTCTTACTGTGCCTGTTGTCCTAGTATAGTTAATATCAAAATGATTTACAAATCCCTCTCTTCATGAAACTAATAGCAATGAGGTCTAAAAGGGTAATCATAAAGTATCATTCCTTCATTTTCACCAGAGTCTACTAAAATAGCAAAAAAAAAAAAAAATCCCCTAATAGGTCTACTGTTGCCTTTAATTTTTAATATGATTTGTTATCCCAGTAGATAAATTTTATAACATCCTCAGGTTTTCAAGAAACAGAAGGGAATTTTTACAGCTATATTTGATGGACACTTTCAGTCACATTATTAGGAAGCAGACTTTGGTATCTGCAAACAACAGGCACAGCAATTCCAATGTGTACTGAACGGGAAAAATTAACGCAAATGTTCCTGACAGCTGAGACTGAGCTATTAAAAACGGTGGGAATGCTCTCAGCAGAGACACTACTGAAATAGAGTGCAATCTTAATTGAAGAATGACAACTTGTAAGAAGGCTCTGTTTCCCACCCCCCTCCAGCAGCCTAATTTTTATTTTATATTGTATATAGCAATTGTTCTACCACTGCTCTTCCTGTTAAATATTGATTTTAAATAAATATTCTGTTAGGTTTGTTGACAGTTTGCCACATTTTGTTTGCAAAAAAAATTATTTCACTGATGTTCTTATTCACTAGCCTACCCCCCAAAATAAGCCTTTTTATTATATCCCCTAACTTATCAAGATGTTCATGCCAGGGACCTGGAAGTGCCATGTCTCTGATCTAAATTGACATTCCTGGAGGCAGTTCTGACATAGGAAGGGAGTAGGCCCCACACTCATTCATTCATTCAATTCAATAGATGATTATTGAGCAACTACTATACTTTAGAAACTATGTTAGATGCTGGGAACACAAGGGTGAACACAAGAGAAATAGTCCTTTCCCCCCAGAGGAAAAGATACTAATGAGAAAATTGTAATGAGAGCAATGGAGAGGTATATGAAGTCAAGACAGAATGCATAGGGAATAAACGTTAAGCATACTAAAGAGAGAATCAAAACAAATGTTAATTCAGAAGAGCCAGATAAAGAGGAAAAAAAACTGGCAAAAGGCAAAGACTCTGACAGTAGGTGTTGCAAGAAGCTCAGGGAGGAAATTCTGGTGATTCCCAGAGGTCCCAGAATTTCTACTTAAGGACATGTTAAAAAGTGTTTTAGACCTCTGCACTGGGAGAAGAGGGAGCTATTACTGGCATTAAGAATGTGTATGTGCATATCAATACAGCCTGAAAGAGAACATTGGAAATGGCCAAATGAAAGGGTTATTCCAAAGTCAATTCATCTCTCTTCTCTTTTTAGAAGAAATACTGGTTGATATCAGAGAGGACACCTTCCTTACCTCCCATACCCAATGGGGCCACTGTAAACAGGCATTGAAAAATTCTTTATTCCCTAATACTTCCTCTACGGCCTCTCCTTCAGAAAGCCTATGTTCTGTATCCCTAATCATAAAGAAAATGCTCCAAAAAGAAGTGCCCAAACCATCTTAGCTTATACCAGCAGGGTTTAGTTGATAGTAATTTGAGAAAATGGCACAATAGTTTAGTAAAACAGAAGCTGAGGCAATGAGATGTTAAGTTGAAAGACAAAAAGGAGCTGGATACCTATAGTCTTACCCTCCTTTATAGTTCTGCCTAGGCTGATCACAGCAGCAGTGAAGGATAGAATGTGTGAGATTCATGTTCACTAGCAGTGAAGAAAAGACCTTGCATCAGAAACCAGCCACCACCTCCCCTCATGGTGGGGTGCAGTGGAGTAGGTGTAATAACCAATCAAGACAGTATTGCAGTATTTCTGAGCCCACCAAACAAGGAGATTTTATTGTGAATTGCGGATGGGAGAGGGGGAAGGGTTAGGGACTGTTTGCAACTAGACTTAGAACAAATTTCCTGTAGCGAAGTGTGCCAACCTGAGTGTAAAGAAATCTCCAAAATAACCCTTGGTTCAATGATTTGCTAAGAGTCCTGACTTTCTGGGAGACCGAAGCGGGAGCATAGCTGCAGCTCAGGGGTTCGACAGCAACCTGAGCACAGTGAGACCCCATCTCTAGAAACAAGAAAAAAACAAACAGAAAAGACTATATATATATATATATATACACACACACACACACACACACACACACACATACAAAAAAAGAAAGCTACTGTACTCACAGTTACAGTTTGTTACAGGAAAAGGATGCAGATTAAAATCAGCAAAGGGAGGAGGCACACACAGCATGGTCCAGAAGAGACCAGTGTGAGGCTTCCAGTTATCTTTTCCCCGTGGAGTCATGCAGATACTGCTTACTTCTTTCAGTAGTGTTGTGTGGCAACATGCATGGAGTATTGCCAAACAGAGAGAAACTCACCCAAGCCTTGGTGTTCAAGGGTTTATTGGGGCTTGGCCACATGAACGTGCCTGACCACCTGCCTGGCTGACCTGTCTCCAGCCCCTCAAGTATCAAGCTGATATGGCATGGCCCAAGTCCCCTACCAGAAATCACATTGCTAGCGTAGAGTATCTGGCATGGTCTAACGCCCCTTAATAAACAAAGCACTTTTACCAGGCAGGACATTCCAAGGGCTTAGAGGTTATCTCCCAGAAGCTAGTCAAAGGCAAAACTATTCTTTGAGCAAGATTAATTTCTCACTGCACACTGAGCAAGTGAATTCATTAGATTCACAAAATCTATACTCCTTTCTTTTTGGTATGTTAATAGTTAAATTTCATCTTGCTTGTAGCATTAAGCAACTTAATGAGTCTTCAAGTTTTAAGCATTTTAAAGGACATTCTGTTACTTTTAATCTCAATTATAATGTAATTAGTACAAAAAACCATTTTATTCCAAATTTGTTTTAAGAGTCTCAAATGACTTTCCAAACAGTTTCACATATTCCTAGGACTGAGATCTGGTCATAAACCTAATGCACTTTATTCTGGTAAGATCTTAGTAGGCCCAATCACATTCTCTAAGTGACCAATGCCTTCAAATCCTTTGTGATAAGCCAGTAGATCAAAGGAAAAGCTGGAAAGAACATCTAACATTTGGAATACTGAAGCCTCTGTAGGATGCCTTGTTGAAGTGAAGCTACCATAGAGCAAACCCTAAATATGTCTTCCAAAATCATAACCTTGATGATCATGCAGAGCACAGAAACAGCAGCCTCAGCCCAACTTTACATACATCAAAATCAAGGAAGAGTATTTGTGTTATCAGTTAGCCCCAGAGGAAAAAATAGAGCTATAAACAGCAGGCTCAGTACATATCCAAATTATTAAGCTCTTCAAGGAACTGAAAAAATGACTAGTGATTATATTTTTAAAGCAAATCAAAGAGAGCCCTCAAGTTTAGGAAAAACTGTTGCTTAAATGCCTGTCTTCTCAGCCACCACCCCCACACATATGCTGAACACATTATACCATCAACAGAGGATTTTAAAATATAAAAAGCAACATTGATTTTGTATAATGTACATCAAGAAGTCCAAATTAAAAATGGTACTCTTCTAAAAAAGGGCATGTCATTTTAAAGACATTTATTTTTTTAGGAAAAAAAAAGGACAAGAGCTGTACATATGATTTCCCCAAAATGGAAAATATTAAAAAAGTGAAAGCATTATGACTTGTATATTAAAACTCAGTAATTATAATATTTTCTAGATATGGAACAAACCACCAGTCAATTTTAAGTCTTCAAAAGATCATTATGGTTTGGATAATAACTGAAGTCATAATGGCTTAAGTTTTAAAGAAAAAAAAGTCCCTTTAACATTTTTTGTGGAAGAATATCATGACCAGATTAACCTCATTGTCCTTCATGAGACAACTTGCAGATGAGAAGTGACAGAACTAATATATCTTGCCTCAACCAGATTTTTTTTTCACTACTGCCCATATAACAATCTGGGAACCAGCATTTAGCTCATAAAGCAAATGGGTTGGGATAGAGTGGTGGGGAGAATTAATCCAAAGGTAGTTTTCTACAGGTCATTATGGACTTGAAATGGGGATTTTGATTTGGTTCTGCTGGAGTTTGACCTAGTTATGGTATTGGGTATTTTCATCTTAATTTAGAAAAAAGAGCATTTCCTGTGGTAATTGTGCCCTTGAGGCATATAGTGTCAGTTGCTTGCTCAACATCATGTCCCCCTCCTTCCCAGGATCTTTTAGGATGGTACTGTGCCCACCTTTACAACTTCCCTCATAACTAGGGGAGGCCACTTAACCCAGTCCTCCTGGCCAAACAGATGGAAGGGGGGGTCTGCAAACCTTACCAGAACATTTTATGTGTTCCTGGTAAAAATGAGTAATGGACCTGATACTATGCCTCTGTACGAATTCTTCCTGCTTTGAACACTACAATGATTCCTGGAGTTGCAGCAGCCATCTTGTAGAGTATAAGCTGACAAAAATGAAGATGAAAATAGAAGACGGTAAAGCAGAAAAAGATAAGCTTGTGTCTTATATGTCATTTGTATCAGTAAGGATATTTATCAGCTGGACATGCGGCTGTAACCAACAACCTCAAAACTCCAGAGGCCAGTGAAGGCTGTGTTCCATCAGGCTGTCATGTGATGGATATGTTACCAGTCACCATGGCAAGGGAGAGGGAATTCGGCAGAAACCCTAACTATCAAAGGCTTCTGTCCAGAAATAGCACAGGCCACATCTGCCCACATTCCATTGGCCATAGCAAGTCACACAGCTACACCTAACTTCAAGGGTGAAAGAAGTATAATTTCACCATGTAGAATTCTACCATTCAACCATTCTTCCAAGAAAGTAGAAAACCAAAATGTTCATTAACAACTCTGATAAACAGTTAATTTTTTTCTTATATGATGATAAATTAACCCCTATGTGTTTAAGCCACTTTAAGTTGAATTTTCTATCATGTGTAACCAAAATTGCTTTTAGCTAACAAAGTCCTTGAATTATTATAAATTAGCAAAGTGGCATATATGAAATTATATAGAAAAATGTGATTATAGTTCTACTCAGAAATATTCTGGATCTTTAAAAATTTTATAATTGTTCTTCCAAATGCTATCTTTTTGAGGATAACGGATTCAGTGCAAGATTCCCAAATCAATGACTTTCTTTGACCCTAGGTTTGAAATCAAAACTGAAGTCAAAGGAGCTTGGACTCTCGCTCTATACTTCAGCAAAAACATCTTCCAAATCAGCTATCATAGATGATCAGCAACAGATAATTCATTTAATCACTATAATTAAAAAAGGCTATTATTACATCATTCTCTTCCAAGACGTATTTTGGCTGCTTAGAATAATGCTACCAATTTTGAGAGTATAAAATGTGTCCAAAATTGTCCTAAGCATTTTATATACAATTACGTTGCTTAAACCTCTCAAGGATCCTATGGAGTAGACACTATTATTCACATTAAATACATAAAGAAATTGAAGATTAAGATTGTATTTTACTGAAAGTCAATGAGCTATTGAATAGCCCATTTCTGATTCAATCTCAAATCAAATTACAAACCTCAAGCTCCTAACAGCCAGAGTGTCTATTCCTCTACATTCTGGAGGCATTTTCTAAGTTACCAATGCCTTTTTAAAGTGTTAAATTTTCCTTTCACTGTCTCAAACTCATGTTTTAATTCACCCTCTAAGTTCTTGTTTTCTGCTTCCAATGTCTGCACTCTTAAACCTACACTCTACTGTCTCTCTTGTACTTCCTGAAATAAAGTTAATATCACAGTGAAAAACATCTAAGCTAGTCACCAGAAGAGGAGGGGAGGATCTGGAAGACAGAGTAAGTCACTGGGTGAATATAATCTAACAATATAGAAATGTCATCTTAAGGCTCAGGTATGAACTATTGTAAGATATTCAGGCAAAGAATAACAATTAAGAAAAACTACTACCCGGTGTCTGTTCTGTGGTCCTTTTATTCTGCAACCATTCATTGAAAAACTCTTATGGACATGTATTTGTTTATTCATCCTACAGCATTTATCCGTTATTATGTTTCTCATAGTTATAATAGGTGAGGTACAGGGTCTGCAAAAATACAAAGACATGGCGCCCTGCCCTGGAGAAAGTTACATCCTGAGAAGGAAAACACACTCCAACGGTAACACATGGAGGAGGACGGCAGACATTCAAGTCTCAGGGAAGTCCATACAGCAGCCAGAGAGACTTTTATAAAATGCAAATCAGATCATATTCCTCCCCATTTTAAATCTCTTCAATGATGTCCCAATTAAATTTTACTAAAATCAATACTACTTACCTTGTCCTAAAGTGACCTACAAATTCTGGCCTTACCTATATTTTTTCTTCTCCTCCACTCTCTCTTCTATTCACTATCCTTTGGCTATATAGTCTTCTCTCTGCCTCTAAAACACACAAAGTTTATTTGCAGCTCTGGATTCTTGCACTTTTGTTTTCTTTACCTGCAACACAATTTCCCCAGATTCTGGCATGGCTTTCACTTTCACCCTTGGACTGCAGATCAAAAGTCATTTCCAGGGAGAGGTCTTCACTCAGTCCTTCCTCTGCTCTACGTTATCTCATTGCTTGTTTTTATTATCTTCATCTCATTTACCACCAATTGAACTTACCACCAATTTCTTTATATGCTTGTTATCTACCTTTCTCAACTCACATGCAACTTCTGTTAGGCTTGGAACCATCTCTGCATCTCAATGTCTAAAATGGTACTTGATACATAATTTCACTCATCATTTATTGAATAAATTAATTAATAATCTAGCTAATAGGCTGTATAAATTTTGTCTGAGCATGGAAAGAAAATGACTAGATATCAGAGCACACAGAAATTCAAATCACATAGTATAAGGAACTATTTTTATGTCATCTGATTTTGACAACTCTTGCATACCACCTCAGATCCTAATGGCCACACTTCTAACTCCAGCCGCTACTATGGAAACCATTTCCAGGCATGCTTTGGCCAGCTTTGGACAGGAATGCTCTTATAGGGTATTGCTTTGTCCCGTGCCACTTAATTTGTATATTTTGTCCTTCTCTGACACTGTGCTGGAGACAACCATAGGATCACACTTGGTAATTACACATGCACAACCTAGAAGGGGACAGTTGAAACCTATGAGGCTACCCTTCACCAGTAGGGAAAAGTAATTAAAGGTTAAATGCTGCCCTCTTTATTCTCCATCAGAGAGTCCTTCAATTCTTAAGATTCCTCAAAACGTCCACACTCCCTAGATCACTTCCCAAACAAACCATGTGCATGAAGATCTTTGTGTTAGGCTCTGCTTTCCAGTGAACCTATACTAAAATACTATGCTTAGGAGTTTAAGCTTCCTTCCTGTAAATAGCTAGAAATCCTTGAAGAATTTTGAGAAAGAAAGTGATATAATCACTTTTGCAACTAAGAAAAGTCATTTTGATGTTAGTGTGAAGAATGAATTACAGAAGTTAAGGCTGGTGTTATGAAAGCCAGTCAGAAGATAAATCCAATAAGCTAGGTAAGAAGGAGAAATTCATTTCCAGCAATGAAAATGGAGGTGAAAAAAGAGAGAGAATTGAAAGATAGAATAGGGATTGTGAATTGAATGGGAAAAATTTTGTAAGCACTGTGAAGTAGGAGAGGTGAGCATTAATTATTGCATGACCAGTAGGTGCTAGAATGGCTATGGGAATAATATTACCTGTTTTCTGTTTGTTTGTTTTTGCCAGAGTACAGCAGCACACTGGGTATACTACCTCTCAAAGCATAGTGACACAATGACACTCAACCTAATTCCCAAGAAATTTCATAAAATTAGCACAGATTTTTTTTGGGATACTTTAAACATAGACCTCATAAAGATGAATTGAGATATCTAGAAAACCCTTTCAAACTTGGGACTCCATGATAAGACTATGATCTTAGCAATTCTTACAGAATTTTCCCTGTAAAGTAAGTTTTTAGTTTGTGTACTTTTTTAGTCTCAGATGTTATATGAAGACTGCAATTTCCAACTTTATTTCACTTTTGGAGGAACTGGACAGTAATGCAATAAAATGTTCTAAACCTAACATTATATGTGTGGCTGACCTGTGAAAGTCAGGGTTGTAAGTCAAAGTGCCTGACTTTCAAACATACCAATCAGTAAGGACAAATGTACAAAGCAAGTCCACTATAATGGCTGTTTGGGTCACCGGACATGAGAAGAAGAAAGATGACAAAGAACACAGGCACACAAGTAACTGCTGCTCATTAAATCTGACTAAGATCAATAAGTGATGTCACTTCCACTCATTCACACCAAGCGAGGGTAGATTTGAAATAAATGAAAGCTTCTTCTGCTTAAGTAGCAGAAAAAATATATGTTAAATGAAATTTTTAATATGAATGAATGCTGACTATTATTTCTTGTTAATGATTTTATTTCATTTTGGTAGTAACAGCCAAACCTCAAAATAATATTGAAAAGTCTGACAAGAAAACTCAATTTTAAAATGTGGAAAAATATAGAAAATTTCTTAGTGATGGATATAGTGCAATGCTAGCTGACCTTTACATTCTTTATTATATTGAATTAATAGCCTCGGTGCTGATGGTAATTACTTAAAATGGCATAGTGAAAAGGTCATTGTGTTACATAAAATCTCCATGGAAATAGAAACCCACTAGTTTATCTTTTTTTAATGCTGTAAGGGCATTAATTTGTCACTGCAAACACATTTCCATTCAATTAACCCTGACTGTATTTGTGTGGATAAGTTCCTATCCCAAGATGCTTATTTTTCTGTTATCATCACCAGTCCCTCTGCTGAGCTCCGGACTTTAATCTTTATGGAAGGAACAATAATCAATCCTGACCCACACACCACAACCAAATATGAGCCAGTGTTCTTTATATCTGGACCAGAGGTCTGGAAACTACTTCCTCGGGACAAATCTACAATCTTTTTATAAATAAAGTTTTATTGGAACACAGCCATGCCCATTGTCTATGATTATTTTCACACTACAATGGTAGAGTTGAGTATTATAATGGAGAGTACATGGCCCACAAAATCTAAAATATTTATCTTCTGGACCTTTACAGAAAAGGTTTGATTGCCCTTAATCTTCACTAATCACTTGATATTAACATTGATTCCCCACACTTGTTATCATCAAAGAAGCTACCAAGAAGGTAGCAAGATTTTTTGACAGTATACAAAATGCTCTTCTCTTAAATCTTTTCAAATCTCCATCCAGATTTAACCATGAACAAGAGGTATCCATCCTTAAAAAGGGGGCACGGAGCACCTCCAAGATCTGAAGCATCATTGTGGGAATGTGGTCATCTTTATTCTCCAAATATTCTTATTTTTTCCTTCTTACTTTACCTACTTTTATGCTCATCCTTCCACCAGCAATACCATTTACTGTAGGGCATAGTGTGAAAAAAGAAGCAATTTATTCAGACTATGAATTTTAAAACACATAGCTTCTCATGTAATAATTAAACAGTTCATAGGAAACATGGTTCTATTAAATCAATTATACCTCCTATACAGAAAAAAATACAACCAAATTATCATGTACATAATTGCCAGTAGCTAAAGGGTGATAAGGACTTCTGGAGAACAAATTTTAGAATCAACTTATGCAAGAAATTATGGATCCCTGTGGAGTTTCCTGGGAAGAAACTAATTCTACTTCTTACTACAGTGATAAATAAGAGAAAGAAAAAAAATCCTACTTCCTACAGTGTGAAAAAAAATTGCCCAATCCCAGAATGAATTTAAATTGATCTGGTGTGGGACTAGGAATCTACATTTTTAACTAACTATCCAGATTCTAATAGAGATAGCCCTTGAACCATGCTTTACAGAACATAGTTTTATTTTCTCCACTGGTATTATATATTCATACAACCCACCTGACAACAATCATTTGAAAATGATATTCATATATAGTAAGGAAAGAAAATTCAGTTTTGGTAAAACAAAAAGATTTTTTCTAAAAAAAAAAAAAGACAGGATATCTTAAATGACAAAAAAAAAATCTTAAAACCTTGGTAGAGACATTGAAAATTTCTCTTGTCATTATGTCATCTATTAACTTTGTCCATTGAACCCCTTTTTGAAAAGAAATATTTTGTTTGGGTGGAATTGAATTCATCAATTTCTTTGCTTTATGGATTACGCTTTGAAAATTTATTTTTCTTTATTAGGTTTGAGACTATTTTTTATTTTAATTTATTTTCTTTTTTTTCTTTATTGAAGTATATTTTACATATCATGCCTTTACTCCATTTTAAGTGTACAATTAAATAATTTTCAGTGAATTTACCAAGATGTACAGTTAATCACATAAATCAATTTTAGAAGAATTCCTTTCCCCTATTGAGACCCCTAATTCCACTCCCCAACTATTTTTCAAGCATGTCCCACCCCTCCACAGTGCCTACCATGTCGCTTAGATGTGGGTTTGCCCCCCACCCCCCAATTCCCCAGTGTTCACTCCCACCCTTTGAGCACCATAGTGTTAATCAGTCAATACCAGTTTGATGGCAAGTACAAGTGGGGCCCATTCTTCAGGTCTTGTGTCACCTCACTTTGAATAATGGATTTAAGCTTAATCCAGGATAATATAAGCAGTGCTAGCTCACTGTCATTTCTTAAAATTGAGTAATATTGCATTGTGAACATATGCCAAATTTTAACAATCCGCTCATGAATTGAT
>CAUYRT010009526.1:0-22575 GCA_963574885.1 Lepilemur ruficaudatus | reverse complement strand
ACAGAGTAGATTTTTAAATGTAACAAGATAAGTCAACTTGAGTGGTAATATATTTTGGGAAACCAGCTCACTATAAATTGTGACTGTAAACATTATACTGTAAATGCTTTGTAGTTTTCCCCCAATAAAAAAAAAAAATTAAAAAAAAAATTAAAAAAAAAATAAATGAATCAAACCTAAAACAAACAAGAATAACAGCAACAATACAAATACCAGAACTCTGAAATTGTCATTACTCAAATAAACTCAGCGATGAAGACAAGTGAGATTCCCAAGAAAGGCAGAAGAAAAGTAGGAGAGAAAAAGTAATTGAGGGATAGAGAAATAACTCTGTTTAGGGTAGGCATCAGTAGAGGCCTTGAGTCAGCAATCTAAATCAGTTGCTCTCAGTCTTGACTGCCCATGAGAATCACCTGGGAAGATCTTAAAAATTCCAGTTCTTATGCTGCAATACATATCCAATAAATCAGAATGTCTGAGTGTGGGACCAGGTATCAAGAGATTGTAAACCTTCCGGGGTGATTTCAATACACAGCCGCATTCAAGAACTAATGCTCTAAGTCACATGGAAAATAGACTTGACCCTAATGGAAGATTTCTCTATTGGGTGGAATTTGGTGGCTGGCTTTCACAAATAGCAAGATGCTCAGACACAGAATAATGGCAGAGCAATTGGTCCATTTTTGGAAAGGACCCCAGGCACTGGGTAGAAGTAAAATGATGAGGGAAATCTAACTTTGGGGAATAGGATTTTATGTGAATCAGATAGGTTTTCAACAGTGCAAGCAGGCTCGATGATGTCTTGGACCTCAGTCTTAGACGGGAAACCAAGGTGCAAACCAGGGCAGAAAGACAGAAAGCTCATTCATATTGCCTAGGCAGACATGGTGCTTGCTGACAGGATGGGAAACTTGCAATTCAGTCAGCAAACTGTGTCCTGGGCCCACCACTCTGTCACATCCAATTTGTTATTTAGAGCAGTTGCATGGGATCAAGACCCCACTCACCGTAGAGGTGGGATTCCTTGTTGCCTGCTGACTTGGTAAAGATCAGTATTGTTTCTGGTTAAACTTCAAGATGGAGCAATCAGAGAGCCTGCAGTTGGATTTGGGAAAAGGTATATTTTACCTTAAACAGGCATTGTTAAGACTTTTCAACAATACAAAAATCAGAACAGTATAGACAAATGAATTTTGTAACAACAGAAGCCCAATACTTAATAGTACTTTTATCTCCAAAACATCAAGGATATACATGCTAATTGATAATGGTAGAGCTGAGCTCTCCATCCATATTTTGTATGATAAATGTTACAGAAATTACAGAGAATATATCAACCAATGTAATTCAAGACTGAATAGAAAGACCACATCCAGGTTTGGGGGATATGTGGTTTCTAGAAAGGGAAAATTGTAGACACAAACTACATAATGAGACATACCAGCCATACCCTGGAGCTCTGAGCCTGGATACAAAATAATTAGTTTAAGCACTTATTTGAATTGTTTTGGAACAAGTATATTGTTCAAAGTGAGAGCAAATTTGCTTGTTCCTGAAAGGGAACACAATTACAATTTGGGTCTATAGGGAAAAAAAAAAAAAGGCCTTATTTTGAGTATTGCTGAATGATAAAAAAAAAAATCTAATATTGTTTATACTAAGAGATTTGCTTCCTACTGCTTTTTAAATTTTAATTTTTGCCTTTTCTTTTTAGTCAAATGGTAGGGAGAAGATATCAAAATTTACTGCGTGATTACTCTGTTAGGCATTTAAAATGATATTCAATAGAGAAAACCTTATGGTGAGGTATGCCTTTTCATGCTTACTTTATAAATGAGGAAAATTAAACTCTGGATATTAAGAAACTTGTCAGAGGTCACACAATAACTGAAGAAAGCCAGGTTAGTCTGACTCCAAAGCCCGAGTTTTTAATCTGTCTATTATAACTATCTTCCTGGCTGTTTGAAGATTTGTTGATGGTTGACAGAATATAATTTATATGAGGCAAGCTCAGTGATTATTCAAAATTAAGTAAATAAAATTAAAATACATCATTTTAAACATATCCCTTAAAATTTTGCCATAGAATTACATATATTAAAAATAACAATATTCAGCCTAGCACAACAGCATACACCTGTAATCCTAGCACTCTGGGAGGCCAAAGTGGGAGAATTACTTGAGGCTGGGAGTTCAGTTCAAAACCAGCCAGAACAAGAGCCAGACTCCGTGTCTACAAAAACTAGAAAAAATAGTGCACCTGTAGTTCCAGCTACTTGGAAGGTTGAAGCAGGAGGATCACTTGAGCCCGGGAGTTTGAGGTTACAGTGAGCTATGATGATGATGCCACTGTACTCTAGCTGAGATGACACACAAAGATTCTGTCTCAAAAAAAAAAAAAAAAAAGACAGTATTCATCATATTAACCTTATAGAATCAAACTAGTTGAACAATTGTTTTTTAAAAGTCACAGATTTCCATAGCATAGAAATTCATAACTCATAAGCTTGGCAATTTTCCACATTAAAGGTATACTTATCTTATTCTTCAAGGGAATAAAAATGATTAATTAACCAAATGATCTTTCTTCTAGTAAAACATCTGGTATAGTATAAATATAATAAACATTTCAAGTAGCTTGGCTGCTGTGAGCTTTGATAAATCACTCTGAGATACAAAGAGAGGCCCTTCTCTATGGTAAATATGAAATCTAACAAATTCTCTCACTATAACTGGTTTAACTTACTGCATATACTGCTCACAGATATTGTTCCCAAGTGAAAGATATTCTTCATCAAATTGTAAAGTCTGCTCTCCTGCTGTGCATATAATTAACTTGCTGAAATTTAGATACTACAGAGAACACAGAACCATTATTCATGAAAGATCTTAATGATGCAAGTAATAGGGTAAAACTACTTTATAGTTGAAAAGCTTTTATAAGGTCAAAATGGCTAACTGGATGAAATAATCTGGGATAACTTACAGATAAGATTTAAATTAACGTCTACTAACTACTCTTATTTGCACTCTAATTTATAACTCTATTTTATACATAACATTTTAAAATATACTTTTATTTACCATAAATAATTAGATATTGAGAAGAAGTTTGCTCATGAATGAAACATGGTTTATTTTAAATACTAAGCAATTGAAAAACTATAATTTAACAAATTAGTGACTCATTAGTCACTCATTAGACACCATTAGAAATTAGTAACTCATTGCTGTTAACAAACTTTAAAAAACTAAATGTAATTTTTAAAAATATGAATCATACTAAACCAATATTTAATTATAGAATAATGGATATAGTCAGCTCTCTGTATCCCTAGGTTCTATATCCATTCTATATCCATTCTATATCCCTAGGTTCTATATCTGCATTCAACCAATGGCAGATCAAAAACATTGAAAAAAAATTGGTGGTTGCATATGTACTGAATGTGTACAGACTTTTTTCCTTGTCATTATTTCCTAAACTATTTAGTATAACAACTGTATACACAGAATTTGTATTGCATTGAGTATTACAAGTAATGTAGAGATAATTTAAAGTATATGTGAGGATGTTCATGGGTTATACGAAAATATTATGCCACTTTTTAAAAGGAACTTGAGCATCCATGGGTTTGCTATCTGTGAGGGGTCCTGGAACAAATTCCCCACAAATACAGAGGGACAACTGTATTTTAGTTTTTGAAATCACCTAGTTTTTCATACTGTTGTCGAATTTAAAATTGTCTTAACATCAAGTAACAAAATTTAAAATGAAAATGTATTTTATATGCTAAATAAAAGTATTCTAGACTGAATTTCATAAATTTTGTCCTTATGTTTGAACAAAACTTTTTCTTAACCAAAAATAATACCCAATGTTAAATTTAATTCTGATGTTCCTGAATGAATAAAGCATAAAGAAATATTGCCATAATTTCTTTCAGAATTGTTCTTTAAAGCAATTTTGTAACCATATAACTGTATACATATTGTGCACCTAAATGGACTTCACATGAGAAAAGGTCTCATATCATCTTTTATAAATTTAGAGGCTATCCTCAAACAACTACTTCAAAGTCCACAGAATTCAAAAGACATATTTTCTTATTATTTAATCATCACAATGAAATTAAATTACCTAGTATTTTGCCGGATGATTCAACCATAAATAGAGTTATTCACTACGTATTTTTGTCTTTTAATGTCTATTCTTACTAGTAAGAATTCTAGAAGTGAGTTAAAATCATTTTAAGATCAGTTTATAGGGAAAATATTTCAGAGATCTGTTTATCTGAAGATGATACAAAGGTGAATGTTTAGACTTATAGAAGTTATTTGTTATAAAAGCACACTTAAATTGCTCAAAGTAAAAGTTTAAAAAATTGAAATAATCTATGATATTAAACTCTTCTCTACATTCTCAATTCAGTAATAAATTTAACTTAATAATAGCTGGCATTTATTGAACGCTTACTTGTGTCAGGAACTATAGTAATTAAGCATCTTGCATGTATTACCTCATTACCTAATGTAGTCTTCTCGACAGCATGAAGTGGGGATGTTTGTTATCTGTATTTTAGACATAAGGAAACTGACGCTTAGGGAGATTATGAATCCTGCCCAGTTCATTCAAATCTGGCAACAAAGTGACAGCCAGCATTGAAATACTTTCCTTATTCCAGAGTGCACATCCTTTAATTCTATGCTAGGCTGTCACTTAGAACACAAAATGGTAAAATTATCTTCTAATTCAGTTGAAAATTACATACTAAAGACTTCTACTTCTTAGGATACAGAAATAGAATACTGCTGATAAAAGAAAAGTGACTAAGATCTGAGTAATGAGAGAAACAACAAGGCTCTGTGAAGATACGCGTAGGCCCAGCATAAAGGCAAAGAAAGAATAACTATTAAAACCACCTCGGTGAAAGGTGATAGAAGTCTAAAGCAGAGTTGTGATAATACACAAAGCGATGAGGGAAAACATTCATGAAATATTTAAAAGGTAAAAATGGTAGAATTTTCTGGTTGAATAAATTTGGATTTTGGAAGAGTCAGGAGTTGATGATAACTGCCAGATTGGTTTGAGTTATTGATTGAACAGTTTGTATCACGGATTGCATTGAGTATTTTGCTTAAAAATAACTTTCCTTATCCATATGCATGTATTGAAACAGAATATTCATGTAAATCACAAAGAAAACTAATGGAAAACCAAAAATACTCAATGCTTTCTTAAATAAAGCTTCTCATTATTTATAGTCTATATTCTTTACATTATTGGCCAATCCAATGCTGGATGTGAAAAATATTCCTCCTAAACACTCTGTGTCCAATCAGCACGCCTCCAATCCAGGGGTTGTATTCAAAGACTAGTGTGTATTGTTACTAGTACTATATACATTTTTTTTTCCCTAGAGCTTTTGCTTTAAGGTGGAATATTTGCACGTTTAAATGTGCAAATTAAGGTAAGATAAGGAATTAAGATAGGTAAGGAATGTGCATAACACGGGCATTGAGAAAGTCCACAGTCTGCTACCTGTGTCTGTTTTCTGTAGACCTTCATCATCTTTATTAGTCAGGGTCCCCCAGAGAGATAGAAAAAATAGGAAAGATACATACATACATACATACATAGACAGATAGGCGAGAGAGAATTTGTTAGGGAAATTGGTTCATGTCATTATGGAGGCTGCAAAACTTACCATAGGTCATCTGCAAGCTAGAGATCTAGGGATATCACTAGTGGCTCAGTCCAAGTTCAAATCCTCAGAACCAGAAAAGCCAATGGTGTAACTCTCAGGAGAGGTTGAAAATCTGAGAGCCCAAAGGACCTCTGGTGTAAGCAAGTCCCTTAGTCCAAAGGCCAGAGAGCTTGGAGTTCTGATGTTGACAGGCAGAAGAAGAAGGGTGCCCCAGCTCCAGGAGAGAGAAAGAAAACAGTTCACCTTTCCTCTGCCTTCTTGTCCTATCTGGGGCCCCAGCTGATTGAATGGTGCCTGCCCACATTGAGAGTGATCTTCCCCACCCAGCCCACTGACTCACAGGACAATCTCCTCTAGAAAAAACCTCACAGACATAGCCAGAAATAACGCTCTCAGCTCTCTAGGTATTCCTAATCCACACAAGTTGACACCTAAAATTAACTATCACACCAGCATAAGCACTTTAGCATGCATATTACTAGCTAAAAATTCCAATATTTGTTTATAGCTCTTTTTAAGTAAAATTTACATACAATTAAATGTATAAATGTCAATTATACCATTCTACAAGTTTTGACAAATGTATACAACTATGTAATATAAATTGCTTTTAAACATAGTCATTTACTGGAAAAGTTCTCTCATGCTCCTCCCCAATTTTTGCTCCAACCTCTTAGTAGCAATCACTGTTCTGATTTTTCCCTTCCAAAGACTAAGCTTGACTGTTATAAAACTACATATAATTAGAATTATACAGTTTGTGCTCTTTTGTATAAGGTTTCCATAACTCAGCATATCTTGGGAAAATTTTGACTACTTGTATTTGTGTGTGTATGTGTTTTCTATTAGGTTTTTGTTATTTGGCAAATATATTTTATGGTTCACCACATACACATTATAAAACACCATGTATTAACTTACCTGAGATTTTTGAGCACCTATAATAGATAAATTACTTTTTAATTTATTCAATGACTATATATATGGGAACTTACAGTTTAGTTGGAGAAACATCAGAAAGCCAGCAATATAAATTCAATTTGATAAGGTTAAGCATAAACTACTATGAGAGCCAAAAAATATGTAATTAACATAAATTAAAAGATTAGAGTTCTCTACCTCTCTGTTGTAAATTATAAATAATGAATTGTTTTATTTCTTAATATAATATGTACCTTAAATAACCAATAATCACATAATAAGAAAAAATAGACACATTCTTTTTTCATTATTTTTAATAATGTTTTCAGGAGTCTTTTAAAATCACACTGCACCAAAAAATAAATTGTGTTAATTTTATTATTTTTAAATAAATAAAAAATGGATTAAAAAGAAAGAAATTATGAAACCCACATTATCTGTTCCTTTTATAAATAAATAACTAGTTTTCCTTCCACACAATAAACACCTGACTAAAGTACATTTTAATCAGATCCAAGAAGAGATCATATTTTAAGTGATGATTAGGAAATTCGTACCCAATATTTTTCAGAAAATTTTATATTGAAAATGATGACTAAGAAATTACCCGGTTTATATGGTAGTAAATCTGCTATGAGTGGTAACAGGTGCTGGAATAAGAGCATATCACAGCCTCATTAGGTTGGGAGAGATCAGGAGAATATTTATTCACCCTCACATCAAAATAAGAACCTAAGGTTCTGTTTTAAAAATATAGCAGTTTAATGTTTTTAAAAATAACTTATATTTGAAACCATTATTTTTAATTTTTATACCAAACAGTAAAGGCAAAAATTGTTCAATGTGTCATTTAAAGAAATCAAACTGTGTCCAGGACTGCAAATCTCAGAGCTGACAAAACTGTCAAGCTGGAAGCATAGTGTAACAGATTGCATATTATCTCTCACTTCTCTCTACCCATTACTATAATAATAATTTCAGGCATAGAGAATAAGTTAATGACAAAAATAAACATAAAATAGCCGTCTGAAAGAAAATACCAATGTTGCTTAAAATGTAAATAACATTCACATATATCAAAACATTAACTACATGAGAAAAACCACACAAACAATTTTGGCTCAAAGATTAAAGCATCCTAATATAATTCTACAACCCTCTTTGTCACTATGCCGAGATAAGATCAATGTAATTCCTATGGCCATATTTATAATCTTTAAAATGCCATTATTCATTTATTTATTTGTCTATTTTTAAATAAATATTTTGCATCAACTGTATGTGAGGCATCATATTAGGCATTTGAAATGTATTGTTAAAATTTGAGAGCTTGTATTTATCGGTGGGTAACTGATAAAATAAAACTAATAAATATATTATGTAGCATTTTGTTAAAGAAAAATTATTGGAGGTCCTTATTTTGGACTGAGCTCCCACACGAGGCCCCAACAGACCAGACCAAACCAAAACGGAGTCATTCTTGCTAAATGCCACATAATCAAACTGAAACTTTAAGGAAGGAGACAGATCTCAAAACAGACCAGTTTTTCCTGAAAACAAAAGTTTCCGGTCTACCTGAGTCCATGTAATAAAGAAGGGCACTCTGCTTTAACTCTTAGGAAAAGAAAAATGTAACCTGATGTTAACCCATCAGTTTTTTTTTTCTCTATTCTGTTTTCCTTTTTCCACCTTAGAAACCCACTGTTCTACCATTACCCAGTGGAAACTCTTATTCTATTTGGTAGAATGAAGGCTGCCCCCATTTATGAATCATGAATAAAAGCCAGTTAGATCTATAACTGAATTTGTTGCAGTTTTGTCCTTTGATATTGTGAAAAGTGATCAGGAAAGTCAGGTGGGGTGTTGGGGGACAAACGCAATTTTAAAAGGATGGTCAGGGTGGTCACTGATAAGATGACACTGGAGCAACAAAAAATAAAGTTGAGTGAGGAAGCCAAGATGATATCTGGAAGATATTCTAGAGAAAAGGAACAGCCACTACACAGAACCTAAGGCAAAGAAGCCAGTGCAGCTGGAACAGCCTGAGTTAGGGGAAGAAAAGTTAGGAACTGTAGAAGAAATGTGCTAGAACAGCCAGAACATGCGTAGTATATAGGTCTTATTAAGACTGGCTCAAACTCTGAGTAAAATCGGGAGACATAGTTCTTCAAAAAAAAAAAAAAATGAGTGCAATAGTTGGGGAAGGATTAAGTGGTGTTTGTATAAGAGAAAGAAAGAAGTCAGAGGTGACTCCAAGTTTTTGTTTGTTTGTTTTTACCTGAGCATTGACATATGCATTCCTAGGGTGACCCTACATCCCAATTTCCTCCATCCCAATTTGTGCCTATAATGTAACACAGTATGCTTTTTATTTTGAAAGCACCTAGCTTGAATGATAAATTATACGTTTGCCCTATGGCCACTGAAATAAGTGACATGGGTAGGGAGCAGAATTTTGAGGAAAGATCGGTAGTTAAATTTTGGAAACATCTAGTTTAATTTGTTTATGGGAAATGCTGGTGGAAGGCTGAGTTGGCAGTTAAGAGAGCCTTAACATCTAATACTGCATGTCATCTGATTTTGGACTCAGCACATAGATGACATATAAAGCTATGAGAATACGTTAGATTATCAAAAAGAAAAAATGAAATGCAGATATAAAGGGAAGAGGGCCAAAGACAGAATTTAGAGACATGAACATTGAAGAGTGAGTGAACCAGCAGATTTGACCATCCAAGAGAGAATAAGTTGCCTATGAAGTGGGAGGAATCCAATAATCATGTATTATTAGTTAATTTTTAAATTTTAAGCCAACTCACTATTTGACCCTAATTTATTTAGAAAGTAAAATGTATATCACAATTGTAAAAAAAAACAAAAAACAAAAAACCACAGGGTCATTTGCCATAAGTGGTAGATAAAGACTAATATTCACTAAAATAAGGTCATGCATATTAAAGTTGAAAACATTTATCCATACACTGCCTAAAAGATCACATATACTGAAAAAAATAAAATATGGGATCATCTACCTCTTATTATTTAAAATATAAACAATCTTATGACAGTCCAAAACAGTAAATACAAACGTTCACTGACATAAGTGCTTTTTAAAATTTGTCTAATCTTTCTTTCTATAAACCTCAAGAAAATTATAGAAAATTAAAAATTGACAAGAAAAAAGAGAACAGGAAAGGGGATAATAACAGAGAAAAGACATCAACAAAAGTTTGGAAGGTGAAAAACAAATCACAGAGTGATCATCCTTGTAGTCTACCAGAGAAGAAAAAACCCAAATAGTCAAAATAAAAGGCTGTTAGTAACAATTAGTTTGTACTTCAGAAATTTCAGGAGTTGAAGGCAGCCTGTAACCATAAATGCATCATACATTCTTGTTCCTGACTAAAACTAAAGCTTTCACTGTGCATTAGACTTCATCACTTCTCATCTGCTCAAGTTTAGCAATCCAGAATTTCTCTTTTAAATCATCTAGGCTTTCTATACTACTAGATTCTTTCCATCAGCATTCAAATATACTATTAATGCTAAAAAAAAAAAAAAAAAACAAACAACTTTCTACCATCTACCAGTCTAGTTCTTTGTTCCACAAAGTACTAAGATGTGAACACCGGTCACATCACTGTATTTTGGAAACACATAACTGCTTTGGTTTCACAGGTTCACAGCTGGAGATCAACTTGCCTCAGGATGAAACATTCCTTGTATCTCACCCATATCTGAGGTGAGATTAAATGAGGCTTTGGACCTTATACTTTTGAGTTAGTGCTGGAACAAATTAAGACTTTTGAGGCTATTGGGATGAAATAAATGTATTTCGCACGTGAGAAGCGAAATTTTGAGGAGTCAGGGGTGGAATGCTATGGTCTGAATGTATCTCTCCAAAATTCATGTTGAAACTGAATTGCCAATGTGACAGTATTGTGAGGTGGGTTTTTAGGAGGTGATTAAGTCATGAGGGCAGATCCCTCATAAATGGGATTAACACCCTTTTAAAAAAGGTGTGAGGTGTGTTGCTAGTTTTTCCAGATAAAAAGAAAAAATAAATAAAAAGGTATGAGGGAGTTTTAGACTCCTTTGCCCTTCTACCATGTGAGGACAAAGCATTCGTCCCCTCCAGAATACCTTGAAAACAGCATTCAAGAGACCATCTTGGAAGCAGACAGCAGCCCTCACCAGACACCAAATATGTCAGCACATTGATCTTGGACTTCTCAGCCTCTAGAACTGTAAAAAATAATAAATTTCTATTTTTTAATAAACTATCCAGTCTCAAGTATTTTGTTATAGCAGCACACAAGGAATAGACACCATCATTTTTTTTTCCTCTTGGATTATTACTACCTTCTTACTGGTCAACCAGTTTTCATCCTTGCTCATCCTTAATCTATTTTCAAAAGATAAAGTAGAATTATCATTTTAAAATGTGATTAAAGTCATCTTACTACTCAATACAACCTTTCAATGGCTCTCCACATCACCTGGAGCAAAATATAAAGTACTTCCAAGGACCTACAAAGACTTTCGTGATCTGTTCCACCACCCTTACTTTCCTGCTACTCTTGATCAAGCTGATGCTGAACCAGCTATGGTGTTCATCTGGTTGTTCCTTGAACATTGCGGTGAAGTAGGTGAAAATGACACCAAAATATCATGTCATGAAAGTTAAGAAATAGGTTTTATGGAGGAAGTAATAAGTCAAGACTCAGCAAGAAAAGATGTGAGGTTTCTTATTCTATCTTTATCCTATAAAGAGGTATCCTGGAATCAGGGCACTGTTGTTGAACATACCGTGGGTTTGTGCTGCAAAGAAGGAATGCTATTCACTGTTAATTTACCCTCCTATGATGTAATCATGGGGACAGCTTTGGATGTGGGCAAATAAACAACTATGGCTCATGCACTACGGGAGTTTATCTGAGAATGGCAGATGCTAGCATCTGGAAGTTGCATTTGTAATTAAAATATTTCTCACACATATAAAACCTCCAGACCCCAATTTTTTCACTGTAAAATTATATTAATCATTCAAGAAGAGATTAATAACAAATTTATATAAACTCAGGAAATACAGGAATACAAAATAGTTTCCAGCTCATTTTATAAGGCCAGTATAACACTTTTATCAAAATCTGTCTACAGTATTAGAACAACACAGATCAGTACCTGTGAGGAACACAATTGCAAGAGATAATGCTTTATGAATATCTTCATGTTCCTGCACAGTTTTACCTTTCTGATATAAGACCACTAGCAAACTTTGTTAAAGGATGATTAAATAACAGGCATCTCATGGAAGCTAGAGATTGTGTATTGCTCCTGAGAAATTTAGATACATATCTCCCCCAACCAGTTGTTCTCGTTCTCTCTCTCTCTCTCTCTCTCTCTCTCTCTCTCTCAGCTGATGAACCAGCTGCCATAGATAGATAGATAGATATTGATATAGTCTGCAAGTCTCATAAAACTTGAGATTTCTCTATTTGTTTTCACATATAAAAATCAATCAATATAATTCATCACATTAATAGGATAAAGTATAAAAGTCCACAACCACGTGAATATATATTAAAAAGCATTCAAGAAAATTCTTCACCCATCCATAATAAAAAGAAAAGAAAGAAAACTAAACATAAAATAAAATTTCTTCAACCTGCTAAAAGCTATTTATGACAAATCTACAGCTAACATCATAATTAATGGGGAAAGACTGAACAAGACAAGGATGTCCTATCTTGCATTTCTCACACTGATAGTCCTAGCCAGTGAAACAGGGTACTAAAAAATAAAGAATAATATTTGGAAAGGAAGTTAAGCTCTTTTACATGCAGATGACACGTCTGTCTACCTAGACAAGCTTGGCTTGTAGAAACATCACCCCGATCTCTGCCTTCATCTTTAAGTGGCATTCTCTCTGTCATGTCTGTCTCTTCACATAGCACTTTTATTTGGACATCAGTCATACTGGATTAGAGGCCCATCCTACTCTAGTATGACCTCATTTTAACTTAATTACATCTACAATGACCCTATTTCCAAATAAGGTCACATTCTACTAGTGGTTAGGACTTCACTATGTAAATTTTTGCAGGACAAAATTCAACCCATAGCACTTACTATCTTTGAACACAAGAATTTGTAGAGAAACTAAGTAAACACGCAAATTTAACAAAAAGAAATTGCCATGCATTTGTCTAACACCTTCCCTCTAAATCTCATAAATGAGATAAGGGCATATTTTGCCAGGGCACAAGAATTAAACTAAAACTACATCATGACCTAATAGACTTTCACATGGCTAGAAAAAAAACAGTTTTTTTAAAAAATCTTATTTCACATACATAGGAATGACAGCAAATCTCCCTTCTGATTTGAACTTCATTTAGAGCACTTCATTTAGAAATATAATGAAGAGTTATAAACTTGAACAGAAATATTTTATCACCAATACCTTCAAATTCCACAATCTTAATGTGAATTATCCTTATTTTCCTAGTCTATATTCTCTATGAATACCTACATAAATAATTAAATTATAAAATCATTTTTAAAGTACCTATATATATGCTCTCTAAAATACCTTTCTCCTTTTTCAACAATGTTCATATAAAACTGACATTATTCTATTTGAAGTGCAGAGTACTTCAGTCCTCATTTCCTTGTTTCTCTTTACCATCTTAATATTTTCTATATTTCTTCTTCCATGTTCATTTTACTTTCTATACAAGTATCTGCTTCCTCTCTCTTCTATTTGTATTTGAAGCTCTGCTTGATAAGAGCTTCATTTTGTCAGTTACTCAAGTTTTAATACTGTTTTACTGTTACTCATTTTGGAAAGTGGTTTTTATAATCTTATAGTTACATTTTCCCAAATTAAGCTGTATAAAAATTTTACCTCTTGAAGTTAGTATGTTTATTATGCATTATATTCTTTAGACCTTTTGTATGGATTTTTAAAGTGAATGGGCAATGATCAGAAGTAGTATAGGAATAACAGTCATATCAGATAATCTAATTTGGACTCATTTGTAAATCAATTATTTTTTCTAAAATTATATAGACATAAATCACACTACAAATTTATTATTTTTAAATGTCTCCTCTTAGTATTAGCAGAACTACAGCTAATAAGATAGAGTCCCAAAGAACACTGATTTCCATCTGTTACCCCCTCCAGAGATCATTTCTTACCATTATAAGTCAATCAAAAATCAAGTTAAGCCTCTTGACATAATTGGAAGTTTCAAAGTGATCCGAAGAGCACAATTTTCTTTTACATATGTCAAAGCTAGATGAGAAAAATACCATGGGAACAGAAAGGTCAAGGGCTAATCCACTCCAAAGTCATTAAAGATCATATTTAAATTGCTTTGGAAACTTCAAGGTTTTTAAAGCCATCATCAAATTCCCCAACAGAACAAGGTTCCTTTGACACAACAGCTGCTCTCTATGGGAAAGGAAATGATGTTCCTTTTTCTGCCATGCTGAAATGGATCTTTGGTTTTCAAAGTTTATTTTGTCATGCATATATTTGTTTTAAACAAATTCTGTTAAATTTTTAAACAGAAATTTATTATGTCATAATAGAAAGAATTTTTAGCTTCAATGAAGCTATTACACATTGCATTTTAAAATACTACATTTGTAAAATTAGTTGTAGCAATATGTACCATGCCATCATATTAAATATTGAAGGAAAAAGTTCCCCATTTATCCTGAGTATATCACTACCACTGAAGGCCTGGAACATCAAAGTAATTACCTAGAGAATAAAGGCTACAATATGACCATATTTTTAATAAATCATCCAGATAATTATTTTTTTCTACTTCATTTTGGCAGTGGACACCTATTTTATTATAGGGCATTAAATCATAATCATGCTGTTAGGTTGTTATAATCAAACACTGTTGAACAGACACATATACCTATGTATCCACAACACCAGAAATAAATTGTTGGAACAGAATAGAGTGTATAAATAGTTCCAAATATGTATATATTTAAGCATTTATTGTGTAATAAAATCTGCATTTAAATTCAATGGGATAACAGGTTTTATAATAAATAATGTTAGCAGAAAAGTAAGAATGAGTAACAAATCCATGAAGCAACGTCCACGCCCGAGAAATAAAAATGCCAAAATGATGTGATAGCCCTTTTTATACATTAGAAGGAAAAATTTCAAAACAATTGATAAGATCAAGTGTTGGTGCCATGGAATAGACTGATAATCTTAAAAACTGCTGGTTCAAGTATGCATAAAGTTCGCCAAAATATTTTTGAAAAGATATTTGGCAGCTCTAAGAAACTGTAAGATACACAAAGACTTTGATCCAGCAGTCCCAATTCTGAGACTTTGACCTCCAGAAATAAACACAACAGTAAATAAGGATATAGGACAATAGTACTTATTTAACCTTATTAGGAGTGGCAATAACTAGAAATATTAATGACCATTATTAGAGAAACTGAATAAATTATGTGCTATCCATATTATACAGCTGTTATATTTTAAAAATGAGTTAGAGCTATGAAAATTGACCTGAAAAGCAAGTACTTACAATATGTTGTTTAGAGCAAAAAGCAGGAAAATTACTGTTTAATGTGTGTAAATGACATGGCACTGTGTAAAAACAAAGCTGGGGGAGGAGTAATAAATATGTAATGGTATGTGTGTGTCACTATACTTTAAGGCCAGATTTATGCTACCTAAATTTTAGTTTAAGTCAAATCAAATACAAAAAATCTAAACATCTGGATTGGATTAACACTTTGTATTGTTGTCATGAAGACATTTTAAGTATTTAATGTTTTAGACAGGAGAAAGACAGGAATAAATTATTCTCCTTGTATATACTGACTTTTAAAAACAAAATAAATTCAAGTGCTAAAATAGTTATAGGTGACTAAAAGTGCTTCCTAAAATTCAATTATCCTGCTCATATTCTTCTCTTCACCAATATTCTCTGACCAGAAGCTAAGCAATGGATTAAGGGAGAAGGTACATAGCTGGTCAACTTGTATCACCCATTCTTGCTCTCCTCTTTAATTTCTAAGACATATGCCCACCTTAAAAAATAATCATGACTTGTATACATTTCCTATACAACAATAACAGTCAAGCTGAGAGTCAAATCAAAGAGTCAATACCATTCACAATAGCTACAAAGAAAATAAAATACCTAGGAATACACCTAACCAAGGAGGTGAAAGACCTCTACAAAGAGAACTATGAAAACATGAAAAAATAAATCACAAATGGAAAAATATATCATGCTCATGGATTGGCAGAATCAACACTGTTAAAATGTCCATACTACACAGAGTGACTTACAGATTCAATGCAGTTCCCATCAACATACCAACGTCACGTTTCACAGATCTAGAAAAAAAAAAAATCTACACTTTTGTTTGGAACCAGAAAAAAAGGCTGAATAGCCAAAGCAATCTTATACAAATAACAAATTTGGAGGCCTCACATTACTAGACTTCAAACTATAACTACAAAGCTATAGTAACCAAAACAGCATTGCGTTGGTGCAAAAATAGAGACATAGACCAATGGAACAGAACAGAGAACCCAGATATAAAACCATCTACATACAGCAATTGATCTTTGATGAAGCAGACAGCAATATACACTGGGAGAAAGAAGCCCTATTCAATAAATGGTGCTGGGAAAATTGGATAGGCACATACAGAAGACTGAAACAGGATCCATATCTCTCACCACTCACAAAAATTAATTCAAGATGGATAAAAGACTTAAATATAAGGCATGAAACCATAAGAATTTCTAGAAAAAAATGTAGAAAAAGCTCTTCTAGATATCGACTTACGCAAATAACTTATGAAAAAGCCCCTGATGGCAATCACAGAAACAACAAAAATAGATAAATGGGACTTGATTAAAGTAAAAAGCTTCTGCACAATTAAGGAAACAATCAACAAAGCAAAACACAACCTACAGAATTGGAGAAAATATTTGCAAGCCATACATCCAATAAAGGGCTAATAACCAGAATCTGCAAAGAATTCAAGCAAATCAGCAAGAAAAAAACAAACAATCCCATTAAAAAGTGGGCACAAGACATGAACAGAAATTTTATAAAAGAAGACAGACAAATGGCCAATAAACATATGAAAAAATGCTCAACATCACTAATCATCAGGGCAATGCAATTTAAAACCACAATGAGCCATCACCCTAACCCAGTTAGAATGACTTTTATTAAAAAGTACAAAAACAACAGATACTAGCAAAAATGCAGAGAGAAAGGAACACTACACTGTTCGTGGAACTGCGAATTAGTACAAGCTCTATAGAAAACATTATGGAGATTCCTCAAAGAACAAAAAGTTGACCTACCATTCAATCCAGAAACCCCACTACTGGGTATTTACCCAAAGAAAAGAAGTAATTTTATCAAAAAGACACCTGCACTCAAATGTTAATTGTAGCACAATTCACAATAGCAAAGACGTGTAATAAATCCAAGTGCCTATTAATTCATGAGTGGATTGACAATATGTGGTATATGTATACCATGGAATACTACTCAGCTATAAAAGAGGATGAATTAATGCCTTTTGCAACAATTTGGATGGAATTGGAGAACATTATCCTAAGCGAAATATCTAAAGAATGGAAAAAAAAACCACCACATGTAGTCACTATTAAATTGGAACTAGCTGATTAGCACACATCTGCACAGAGGGAAGAAAAACTCAGTGGACATCAAGCAGGGTGGCGGGGGGCAGCGGGGATACGCAAAAACTTACCTCACACAATGAACACTATCTGGGTGATGGGCACACTTATAACCCTGACTCAAGCATTACAAAAGCAATCCATGTAACCAAAAACATTTTTACCCATGTAATATTTTGAAATAAAAAAAGAATAAATGGAAATATACAAAAAAAATAAATAAAAAGAGACAGAGTCACCAGGTATTTGTGCATGCAGAGACAAGATCATGTGAGGACATGATGAGAAGGCACCTTTCCAAGCAAGGAGAGAGGCCCCCAGAGAAACCTGGCAACACCTTGATCTTAGACTTCCAGCCTCCAAAACCGTGAGAAAATAAACTTCTGTTGTTTAAGCCACCCAATCAGTGATATTTTGCTATGGCAGCCCTAGCAAATTAAGCAAACTAATACTATACACACACACACATATTTACATATATGCATTTTACATATATATGTATTTGATTGATATTCCAGCTTTGTGTATTTATATCTGGAATGTACACATATGTGTATATATACACACACATAAACATACAAGGTTATATCTGTAATATACATACACTTAGAAATGTATAAGTTATATAACACAGTATCACTGTATTCGGTAAAATGAAAGGTACACTGCAATCTTCAGGTAGAAATCCCTAACTTAACTCATAACACCTAACAGATGGTAAGACACATTGAAAAATAGAATTTGGAAATCCGAATTGTAAAAGAGATTAACACTATACAATTATTTTCTTTACCTTTATTTTCTTCATCCCCATCCTATTCCCCTATCCATATCTGGTGTGAATGGAGAGAATATTTGCCACAAACGATGGTAGATTTATGGTTCCAGAAAAATTGAAATGTGTATCAGGAAGCCAAGTCATTTAACCAGCTGTTCCTGGATCATGTTGTATTACTTGGGATTAGACCATGATGATACAAAACCATTTAACATGTCCCTGGACCTCCAAGGAAAGTAAAAACGTGCAGTAGTGTTCATGAATCAGCCACACTAATAAAGAATTAAATTGTTTTGGAAAATCTACTGGGAAATCCTCATTGGACACAATTATGAAGAAAAAAAATCACATTGTAGAATAGGATTTGTGACAGATGACAAATAATTTTTCCTTAAAGAAATAATTCTAGAAAGTAGTAAGTTTACCTTGGGCAAGAGAACACACTTATAGTAAGAACGCTAGACAGAAAAGTTCAGCATGTAGAAATTTATATCACTATGTCCTCACATGCTCACTGGGACAAATATTACCCTCAAGGGGGCAAAAATCTGTTGATTCTTGGGTAGCTTGAAAAAAATCTTAGCTACTACTATGGTCTGTGGCTTTCCAAAGGATGACAGTGCATAAACAGTTGTATGGTCTATCAGTGGGGTTACAATTTCATGTGATGGGGGCAATTAGGAAAGAATTGTGCATAAATGTTTCTTAAAGCAATCATTTAAAAAAGTTGAGAAATACAGCTGTAGTTAAATTAGAACATGGATACTGCAGATAGAGATAGAGAACAAAAGATAGGTGGACCTATCCCCACAGCTCATTAATATATGGTATGACTTCGCTAAACTCCCCATTCACAGCCCAGCAAATTTCCAACCTGGGGATCTCCAAAGCACTCCCCAAACTTTCTCTGAATTTATAGGAGACTTACATTCCCTTGGCCTCCTCTGCCTACTGAGTTCCTTCTTTTTTCTGTTAGTCTCTACTCACCCCTATAGCAGCCAAAATGTGGAAGAGAGTTGCTTCATAAAATTCCATAAAATAATACTAACATTTATAAAAATATGCACAAAGCATTTGTGAATCTGGCAGATTTTGCTTCAAAGCTGTGCATAACAGACAGGGTCACAGAATTCAGTGGACAGCAAGCCACAAAACAGTACAAACAAGACATGTATGTTCCTCAAAGCCCCTGTTGGCCAACCCCACAGCTGGGGGTCTTCTCTTGGCCCTTCCATCACACAGAAACTGACCTGTGTCCTCTTTCCTTTTCTCTCCTTTTATCTCTCACACATGCTGAGCTCCAACCTCCACCCTGCCCCAAACACACACAAAACTGCTTTTGTGCAAAAGCACTCAGAACTCTTCTGGAATCTCAGAAACCATCACAATCATCACTCAGGACAAAATGACTCCTGTTACATTTCTGGGTGATTTTAATATCCAGATAGATCAGGCCCTCAGTTCTGTGGCTTCTGCCTCACTTCAACTCTTCCTCCATCCTACCAGAGTCATTTACCTCCCTGGTCATAACTTAGGCCTTCTCATGGTAGATGTACCCTTTCCACAGTTTTAATTATAAGCATTCCTAGTTTCTGACCAGCACTTCTTTCTAGCTCTTTCCTAATATCTTGACTGCAAAAATACTGATACCTTCAACTCATTGATGCCACCACCACTTTAGTTTCCCTCACCCTCCTTCACGCCTTCTCTAGCCTTTCAATACAATTTGTATCCTATGGCAATCGTTGCAATTGTTCTTTTGCAAAAATGCTTAACTTCCGCACTTCTCATGTTCTATCATATTTATATGGCAAAAATGACAAGGCTTTTAAAAATAACCCCTTTATTTCTCTCTGCATATAACTGTACAGCTGAACATGGCTGTAGAAAAATATATCATCAGTAGTGAATCATCTCACTTTAAACTTGTAACTACCAACTTGGAGTTAGTCCTTTTCCTGCCTGGTAAGTCTACTACAATTTTTTAGTTTAGCAAATCATCCCCTTATACTACAACTTCTTGTGCCACCTTCCCATTCCCATTCTCTGATGAAGATCTTGCTTTCCTCGCTGAGAAAGCTGAATCACTAGGAGGAACATTCCATAGACTTTCACCCCCAAATCAACTCCTTTTCTATGTTTGTATCCAAATGCTCTGCCTTTCTACCATTGCCATAGATCACTCATCTGTGTCCCTATCTAAGGACCAATCCCTTTCATGTCTACAATGGACTTTATGCGCTTTTGTCCACAAGAATATGACTCTAGAACTCTCTTCTCTACTGCCTGTGTTTACAGTATCTACCTTTCTTCTGTATCTACTAGATTATCATTATAAAATCTTCAGTACATAAACATGCGATTATTTCTCCCATCTTGAAAAACAAATAAAACTTTCTACCAACTCTATTTTACACACCAGCTGCAGACTACTTTTATAGCCCCCACTGAGAGTAAATCTAGATTCACTCTCCCTAATACCTCTTATTATGCTCTCTCTAACCCATGCCCATTAGTCTATAACCCCTACAACCTTAAACAAAACTGCTTCTGTCAAAGTCATTAACGACTTCTACATTACAAAACCCAATGGTTCATTCTCAGCTCTCAATTTATTTTACTTGTCAGAAACATTTGTCACAGCTGATTATTCCTTTTTTTGAGCCAGTTTATTCAATTCCCTTATGCCACACTATACTCTGTTGGTTTCCACTGGCTGGTCTTTACCTTTGCTGGCTCTTGCTCCTCTTGAAAGCTGGAATGCCCAAGGCTTTACTCCATGGATCTTTAATTCTCTATATGTATTTATTCCCTTAATCTCATTGTTTAAATTATATCTACCTATTGATGGCTCCCAAATTTTATCTCCAGCTCAGATCTTTCCATTGATCTCCAAACCTTTACATCTAACTGACTGTTCAACTCCCCATTTGAATGTCTAATAGGCATCTTAAACTTGTCCACAAATGAACGCCTGATATTTCTCTCCAGAAATGTTTCTTCTACAGATTTCCTCATTTTTTTAAGTAGGCTTCTCTGATTCTTCTCTTTTATTAATAGATGAGAGATAGGGCATATTTAATCTTGCTGTTTTATTTAGTAGGTGGGAGCCACATGGACCACAGTGCTCTCTTAACTTTCTACAAAAGCAAGATGCCTCTCTGTGGGGCTAACTCCACTCCTGTTCTTCTCTTTTATGACTGAGAAGTTTCTCACTCCTAATCTTTTGTGAGCTGTCAGGATTCTGCTGTTCTGTTGAACCCGCAGTACTTTCCTTACTTTGTCCAATGACACATAGCCATGGCTATTGTAAAACTTTTGGGAAGAACATTAGAACAACCTTTAAAATAAGAATAGTGTGATAGGAGATTACTTCTAGTCTAGGATCAAAATGTCACAGACAGGATATAAACCTTGGGATGGACTTAGACTAGGCTGTTTTCCAGAATATGAGGCTCAAAATTAGGGAATTAGGTAATCAGATCACAAGAGAGAACAACAGAAAGGAAAGAAAGAAACTATCCAGTTAGAAGAACAAAAAAGAATGAATACCTAGAACAAAATTCTCAAAATTACTCACCTGCCAAAGCAAGAGTCAAATAAACACTACAAACATTTAATTCATGCTTTGGGATGGAGATATAAGAAGTTAGAGAGGCAAGTGAGATATGCTGTTTTCCCTCTATGATCTTTACATTTAATAATTCAACAAAAATAAGTAAAACTGTAACTACACTACCAAGCAAAGTAAGATAAGTGCTGTAACAGAAGCATAAGTGAAATGCTATGGAGAGTTGAAAGGAAGGTCAGTGCCAAGCAAATCACAGCACAGAAACTAGAACTGCAACATAACACAGAAAGAATTTTGTCAACCCAAGAGCAGACATTTTTTCCTCGCTCCAGGGAATTGCTCATTGGTAGGGCAGCCTTCAAGAGTGGTGTAACACTAAACAGAAGCAAGGCCAATATTAAGCAAATTTGATGGCTGAAACAGTTTTCTGCTCCTGGGTCTACAATTTAATGACATTATTGGGCCTTTCAGGCTAATCCCACTAGAACAAGTCTAGGGGTGATCAGCAGAGGACAAGGAGACAGGTAGTGAAAGAGCAGCAGCAACTTCTGGTAACCAAATTCTGAAACTTAGTATTTAAATAATCTCTTGGGAACCAAATTCCAACCATCAGAGGTATTTTATGACTGTAATACATTAAACTTACATGAGTAGCTGCACAGGTGTGTCTCGAGCTATAAAAATTGAAAACTCCTAATAGTCATAAGAATGTAGAATAATGCCATTTTTTCTGCTGTGTAATGGAAATATACCTAAGGACTGGAACCCTTTAGAGTGTTGAATAAGAATTAAATAAAAATATCAACAGACTGGACTATGCCATTTTAATTTGTAAGGAGAGCTTATATTTTATATTTTATTTTTATTA
>CAUYRT010009521.1:0-32954 GCA_963574885.1 Lepilemur ruficaudatus | reverse complement strand
GGCATGCGCCACCATGCCCGGCTAATTTTTTCTATATATTTTTAGTTGGCCAATTAATTTCTTTCTATTTTTAGTAGAGACGGGGTCTCGCTCTTGCTCAGGCTGGTTTTGAACTCCTGACCTTGAGCGATCCTCCCGCCTGGGCCTCCCAGAGTGCTAGGATTACAGGTGTGAGCCACCGCACCCGGCCTGGGGATCCCTTTATAAGGGCACTAACCCCATCCAAGAGGGCACCACCCTCATGACTTAATCACCTCCCAAAGGCCCCACCTCCTAATGTCATCGCATCAGGGGTTAGAATTTCAGGAGGAAACAAACACTCAGTCCATTGCACCCGTGCATTGCCGTTGGGAGTGTAAAATTGTGCGGCTGCTGTGGAAAACAGTTTGGCAGGTCCTCAAAAAGTTAAACATAGAGTTACCATATGATACAGCAATTCCAGTCCTAAAAGAATTGAAAACAAGGACTTGAACAGATACTTGTTCACGAATGTTCATATTAGCACTGCTCACATGATCAAAAGGTGGAAACAACCCAAACGTCCACCAACAGATGAACAGATGAACAAACTGTGATCTATGCACGCAATGGAATATTATTCAGTCATGAAAAGGAACGAAGTGCTGATACATGCTATGACACGGAAGAACCCTGAGAACATCGTGCTCAGTGAAAGAAGCCAGACAACAAAAGGTCACAGATTGTATGCTTCCTTTTATACGAAATGTCCAGAATAGGCAAATCCATGGAGACAGAAAGCAGCTTAGTGCTTCTGCTTAGGGGGAGGGAGAAGCTGGAGCGATTGCATAATGGGAATGGGGTGATAAAAAAGTTTTGAGGGCTGGGCGCAGTGGCCCATGCCTGTAATCCCAGCACCTTGGGAGGCCGAGGCGGGAGGTTCTTTGAGGTTAGGAGTTCCAGGTCACAGTGAGCTATGATTGGGCCACTGCACTCCAGCAGCCCGGGTGGCAGAGCAAGACCCTGCCTCTAAAAAAAAAAAAAATTTTTTTAAACCAGGAAGAGGTGGTGGCTGCACAAAATTGTGACTACACTAAACTGAGCCTCCTCCCCGCCACCACCGCCAGCCTCAACGGAGCACCCAGCTTGCGGCCATGCCGACTGCCAGCCACGGGGGTGAGGCCACTTTGGACCATCCAGCCATCCCAGGCCGCCCCCCACATGACGCAGAACTGCCCTTTCACCCCACAGAATCATGAGAAATAATAAATTGTTGTTATTTTAAGCCACAAAATTCCCTACCTCCAGCCCAGCCTCCTGAGTGCCATCCTGCCCTGCAGGCCAGAGGGAACCTTCTAGCCTCCGATTTCGTTTTCTCAGTCCTCCAGACGGTATCGAAGCCCTTCAGTGTGGGCAGCAAGGCCCTGAATGACCGGTCCCTGCGCATCTCCGCAGCCCCAGTGCCCCTCACCCGCCACTACTCACAGTTCCCGGAACTCGGCACGTCCCCTCCTTAGCACACGCTGTTCCTTCCACCTAGAACATTCTTTCCTACCTCCTCTCTCTTCTCCTGGCTAACTTTTTCTTCTTTGGGCCTCAGCTCGGACCCCACCAGCCCCAGGAAGCCTTCCCTGCCCTCCCAGGCTGGGTCAGGTGCCTCCCGTGGACGTCCCTTTCCCCTGTTCTTGTCCCTGTATCACAGTGGCCGCTTCTATACTGCTCTTGCCTACTTACCAACCTGCCTCTCTCGCCGTGCGTGAGCAACTTCAGGGCAGGGACAAGGTCTTCTTTGCGTTCTCAGATCCTAGCACAGGCCTGGCTCGCAGTAGGTATTCAGGGAAGCCCAGGGGAAGGGAGGTGGCAATTTTGTAGTGTGGGTTGGGGACCACCTCACGTCTCACGTGAGACCAGTGTGTGAGTGGACTGAGCTGTGGACTGCCCCTCGCTCCCCTCCTCCCAGAAAGGCCCTGGCCACGTGACAAGGCCTGGAACAGAGGTCAGGGAGGGACTGCTAGGGGCCCAGGCAGTCGATATCAAGGCTAGGGGACAGGAGACCTTCTCCGTGTCCCCAACACTTAGACTCTAATGACTGAACAACTTACCCATCTCCGCAATAAAGAGTGGCCTCAATAAAGAGTGTCACGCAGGGGTTACTTGCACAGGCCATGCAGGCAGGCAGACCGGGTTTCAAGTCCTGGCTCTGCCACCTCCCAACTATGTGACTGTGGAGGAGTGACTTCCCCTCTCTGCCCACTGCCCTCATCTGTGAAATGGCACAGTAGTGGCCCCTCATAGGCTGGCATGAGGAATAAATGAAACAACATGTTAAAAACACTTAGCACCGTTGCCAGCACATGGCAAGCTCTGTGAAATGTAAACTAGGTCTTTCTTGTCAAGCTGGGAGCCACACTGATCTAGGCCTAGCACTGTGCCTGGCACACGGGCACTCAGCCAATGCCTTGCGAATGAATGAATGAGGAATCTGCTGAGAAACCAAGAATAATAGTTACAGCACCCAGTATGCAGGCATCTTACACTTGTACCCATTTTACAGGTAATGACACTGAGGCCCGAGGGCATGCAGGACACAGGTAGTGGAGGCTGGACTTAAACCAGGCAGTCTGAGTCCTCTAACCATTGAGCACCACCCTACACTGCCTCTCAAAGCACCAAGGCCTGCCTTTCCTGTCAGTTCGGCTGCTGACCAATCAGCTGCATGATCTTGAGCATGGGAGCCTCTCTCCAGGCCTCAGTTTTCCTACCTGCCACAAGAGAGTTACAGGAGCCAATGTTGAAGGGCACATCCTATTGGTCCGACAGTCCAGGCCTCGGCCAGTGTCTGACTGGTGCTAGTGACCCATTGACGGGCCAGCCCCAGCTGGGGCAACACTTTCCATGGGCTGGGCTGTCACAGGTGGGGGTCACTGCACACTGACAATTGCGCTATCACCCCCTCCCACCTTGGGGAGGTTTGGCCTCTGCCTATTCCCAGCTCCCCCAGGGTCTCTGAGGGAAGCTGCGGCGGCCACCCCCAGACGTCTATTCCTGTCCCTGGCCTAGCGCCGTGCTGGGGAAGCAACAGCTATTTTGAGGTCCTTCTCCCTCCGAGTGTGAGCGCTGGGAACATCCCGAACTGGGAGGCCGCCCATCGCAGCCTTGCCTTGGATCTGGGCCACGCCAGCCCTGTGGCTCTACCTCTTTTCCCAGCTCTGGTGACATGATCAGCTCTGATCACAGCCACAGCATTGGGATAACCCGGGAGAACTGATCCCAATGGGCTTCTGCGGCAGCTCAGTGTGGCTGGGCCTTGCCTCTTAGGGGCAGGACTGGAGCAGCCAGAGCTGGACCCATCAGCTGGGAGAGGGAACTGCTCGGAGCTTGAAATTGGGGAAGACAAAACCGAGGTTCAGAGAGGGGAAGTGACTTGCCCAACGTCACATAGCTGGTAGGTGGCTGAGTCAGGACTTGAACCTAGGCAAGCTGGTTCCAGCATTTTAACCACTTTTCTCCCAGCCCAGGGCGCTCATATGAATTAGGAGAATGAGTCGGTCCCTCTTTGCTGTTCTCGGCCCAGCCAGCCCACCTTAGTGAGCTCAGCTCCCCCACCTGTAAAATGGGGATGAAGACATTCCCCACTTCCAGAGCCCAGGTTATTAGCAATAACGTACTTTGGGGACTGAGGCTCAGTAACTTCTTTAAATCACGAAATGAACATATACATAAGTCCGTTTGTCTGTTCAGGCTGCTGTGACAAAAATACCACAGACTGGGTGGCTTAAAGAATGAACGTTCATGTCTCAGTTATGGAGACCGGAAAGTCCAATTTAGAGGTGCTAGAAGATTCTGTGTCTGCTGAAGACCATCATCTCGCTGTGGCCTCAGTGGCAGAAAAGGGTCTGTGCACTCTCTGGGGTCTCTTTCACAAGGGCACTAATCCCATTCCTGAGGGCTCCACCCTCATGACCTAATCACCTCCCAAAGGCCCCACCTCCTAACACCATCACATTGGGGGTTAGAATTTCAACATATGAATTTTGGGGAACAGAAACATTCACTCCATAACGACACGGTAAAATACAGTGGTACAAATGGTGACACAGTAAAAAGTGAGACTCTTCTGCTTCATACCTCAATTCCTCCCCCCAGAGGTAACCACCGTCAACAACTTCTTGTGTCACCTTTGGAAACTGGCCATGCAAATAAAGGCAGAGAAGCCACAGAGGACAGTGCTTAAGATCAAAGACTGCCAGGTCCAAATGCTGACCCTGCTGGGTCCTAGCTATGTGAAGCTTGGGCAAGTTATGTGTTTTCCCTGTGCCTCAGTTTCCTCATCTGTAGAATGGGGTTAATAAAATTAAGTACCTACTTTATAGGGTAGTTGTGAGGATGAAATGAGTCAATCCACGTAAAGTGTTTGGAACCTTCTCTGGCACATAGTTGTCCAATAAATATCCACACACAGTGGGTCCTGTTTGACAGACATGGAGGTAGACTTTAGCAATTGCAAACGATGCTCACGTCCTCATTCACCTGTCATTTGGCACAAGCACAGGAATCTCTGTGGGATAAATCGCTGGTGAAGAAATTGCTGGGTCAAACAGTAGTGCCCTTGTAATATCAATTAATTTTTGGATGAGCGAATCCTCACAGCAGGCAGGGACAGGGAAAGACGTCTCCAAGGCAGTGAGGACACCCGAGTGAGATACAGGGTTTTGCCAGAGGTCCAGGGAGGGCCGCATCTACCCCCAGCAACCTGGAGGATGCAGCAGCTCCCCAAGCCCCTGGCCAAGCAGATGGAGAGTTTCATTTCATCTAGATTGTCCCCAAAAGCGTTTTACAGAAAATTGGTTGATAGGATTAGAGGAGCAGGAATCCCTAATGAGCAGCGGCTGCTTAACAAAATGCTGAAGCAGATACAATTTTCCTTTGCCACCGATCTCCACGGCGGCGCCCAGGCTCTGATGGGGACTCCCTGGATGCCAGAGACACCTCCGAAAGGCACCCCTATTGGGTTCTCCTTCCTCAAACATCCTTCTAGGTGCCAGACATCCCAGAATAGGGAGTAGAGAGCAAGGGGTTAAAAGCACAGGTTTTGGGGTCAACCCAAATGACTATGTGAACTTGAGCAAGTTATTTTCCTCCCTGAGCTTCAGAGAATAATGGGGACCTACCTTCGTGGGGTTGGGGGGACTAAATGAAGCCAAACACAGAAAGTGCTTAATACAGTGCCTGGTACATAGAGCGTAATCAATAACAGCCCAGGGAATAAAGATGAAGAATAAAGACACCTACTCTGGTCCCGCCCTAAGAGACCCTGGGAACAAGATACATGCTTGTAGCTTCTCACCCCCAAACGCAATCTAATGGGGGCTTCTTGGCAGTTGTACCACCCACGTCCTCATTTCCAGATTTCCCCATCTGCGAAATGGGTTGTGTGAGTGCTACGTCCGTCCGAGTGAGACCTTGCTGGAGCTAATGCTGCTACTTTCGTGTCTGCTCCAAAAGGGCAAAGCGAGAGTAGGAACGCTCAGCTGGGAAGAAGGAGAGGGACCCTGGGGAGGTCCCCCCGCCCCAGTCGCCTCCCCCATCCATCCGATCTAGTGGTCTAGGGTCTACTCTTCCCAGAAGCCGCAGAAGGACGACTGCAATGATGCTCATAACAGCGGCTACCCCGTGGATTCCGGGGGTCCCGGAAGCGGTGAAGCGCACAGTCTCGGGGCAGACACTGCGGGGTCGGGTTCCTGCGTGGATCCACCTCTAGGTGGGTGAGGGATGGGGGATGACAAGGCTCCGCGGCGTCGCTAGGGAGGGAGCGGAGGAGGAGGGGACAGACGGCGAGCGCCGCTCGGCCGCATCCCGGGGGCGCCCTCCCTCGGCCCGGGCGCGGGGGGCCCAGGAGGAAGCCGCCGCCCCTCCACGCCTCCGGGGGCGGATTCCCCCGCGGCCTTCCGCGCCGCGCGGCGGGGACCCGGGTGATTGCAAACAGCCGCCGGCCTCATTAGGAGACGTGTAATTAGGCTGGCGGAGCCCGAGCGGCGCGGGCTGATTGCCACCGGGAGCGGGCTGAGCCGCCGACGCCGCCCGCCGGGTGTCTGCAGCCCTGCGCGGCCGGGCGAGGTCGGACAGCGGGGAGGCCCGCTGGGGAGGAGTACATCATTCATCCAAAACGGCGTTTACTATGCACCCACCGTGCCAGGCGTTTTGCCCGAGTAATCCCGCCTGAGTTTCCTAGCCACCTGGGAGGGAGGAGCCATTAGCACCCTACCGCACACACGAGAAAACTGGCATCCACAGACCTGGTTAACCTGCCCGACAGCACCTGGCCGGCAAAGGGCGGGGCTCGACTCACGTGTCGCCTCTCCGTCTTCCTACACTGAGTGGACAGGTGAAGCCGTGCACAGGACATCTAACCTTGCGCCTAGAGGTTGCGCAGCAAGGACTCCGGGAGTCAGGTGGCTTTGGGTTCGAATTCTGATCCTTAATTTTTATGGGTGCTTTGGTCTGAACCCCCACTGCACGTGGGCGGGGAGTCGGGATGAAGTTAGGGAAAGGCTGGGAAGCGGTAGGGGCGGAATGTCCAGGGAGCGTGGAGCGCTCTGGAGCCGCGGCTCGAGCTCTCCGAGCACTGCGGGCCTCTGGCGCCCCCTGCTGGCCAAAGGAGAACACTGGCGACACTTGCCGGAGAATGAGGTGGTACTTGGGTGAAAAGAGCGGTCTCTCAGCAGGGCCAAAGCGCTCCCTCCTCCCCTTCTTCTCTTCCCTTCCTCAGTATCCCTCCTTCAAGGTGGCAAAGAAGAGTGGGAGATGGGAAAATTGAGAACTCATTCCAGATCTTGCAAATAATCGGTTGTGAACCTTGCCTCCCCTCATGGACCTCACAGTGCCAGCCAAGGCCATGACACTTTCTACAGATAGCCAGGGATGGGCATAAAGACCTCGCTACAAGGCCATACGTCAAAGTCTTGGGTATAGGTCGGCCCTTTGGCTCATGCCATAGTCCCAGCACTTTGGGAGGCCAAGGTGGGAGGATCCCTTGAGGCCAGGAGTTTGAGACCAGCCTGAGCAAGAGTGAGACCTTCTAGGGTACTAGAAATGCTCTATAGCTTAATCTTAGAGGTGCTTACACAAATCTATATATGTGCAAAAGTTCGCTGAGTTGTATACTTAAGAATATGCAGTTATATCTCAATAAGACTTTTTAAAAAATATTCAAATGAAAAGGAAAGTATTAAACAGTATGATCCTCTTTTCTTGAAAAGTTACAGGAAACACATAATTTAACATAGGGCACAGTTCTCAAACTGTTTTCTCCGTCTCAGGACCCCTTTACACTCTTAAATTGTTGAGGATTCCAACGTGCTTTTATTTTTGTGGGTTATATCTATCGATACTTACCATGGACATTAAAACTGAGAATTGTAGGCCAGGTGGTACCTCAAGCCTGTAATCCTAGGACTCTGGGAGGCCGAGGAGAGAGGAGCTCAGTAGTTCCAGACCAGCCAGAGCAACAGTGAGACCTTGTCTCTACTAAAAATAAAAAACATTAGCCAGACGCAGTGGCACGAGCCTGTAGTCCCAGCTACTCAGGAGGCTGAGGCAAGAGGATCGCTTGAGCCCAGGAGTTTGGGGTTGCAGCGAGCTAGGCTGATGCCACTGTACTCTAGCCTGGGTGACAGAGCAAGACTCTTTCTCAAACAAACACTGAAAAATGTTTAAGACAGAACTCCATTCAAGGAAGTCCTGATCCTTATAAAAAAAAAAAAAAAAAAAACCACAATTCCATTAGCTGTTAGAGCAGGGATGTCATCCCATGTCAAGAAGCTTCTGGAAAACTTTTCTATTCACTAAAAGAGTGAAAAAAGGCAAATAACATCTTAGTATTATTATGAAAGTAATTTTGACGTCGGGAACTCCCAGAATGAGTCTAGATCTCAGTGGTTCCTGGAATACACTTTGAGAACCGCTAGTAAGGGGGAAAATGACAGAAGAAAACACGCTACATGATAACTGTTATTCTCTCTCAGTGAGGGGATTTATTATTTCCTTGTTTCCTGTAAAAAAAAAAAAAAGGAAAACACAATGGCCACGTTTGTTTTTGCAAACAAAAAGGAGACAATACAGCCGCCTCCGTAAGATCGTTGAAAGGCTCAAACAATAACGGTATTTGGCTTTATGGGAGGATTAAACAGAGCTCTAACCCGAAAATAAGGGTCCGATTTCCCGTGTGTAAATCCCTGGGTCCTACCCTCAAAAGTTACACCGCTCAGCTTGGGGAGACAATGTAAGTGCCCACATAACTGTACTGCAAAGTCCCGAGGACCCCAATTGCAGCGGCTGCATCCTACACAGTATTGCAAACTCTGGCGCGGACCAGAACCGCCACCCACCGCCACAAGCCGCTCAATTGCCTAGCCCAACCTGCAAACAACCGGGCAGAGCGGCTCTCAGCAGAACGCATGCGCGCTTACAAACGCAGTGGCAGGCGGGGCTTAAAGGAGACTGACGCAGGGCTCGGCCTCTCAACTCTCTAGCTCCGCCTCATATCCTGCCTCCCTCTCTGAGTGGCTGCAAGGTGGCGGAGGCAAACTTCCTATTGGCCGCGGGCGGGGCCCACATCCGCTTTGCACGTCGGGTCGGCTGGCAAGGAGGCCGCCATGGTACGGTTCAAGCACAGGTAAGCAACCCTTTCTGGGCCCTGCCGGTACCCTGCCGGGTCCCCGCGGCTCCGGCTCGCGCTCACCTCCCTCTCGCCTGCCACAGGTACCTGCTCTGCGAACTGGTGTCTGACGACCCTCGCTGCCGCCTGAGCCTGGACGACCGAGTGCTGGGCGGCCTCGTACGGGACACGATCGCCCGGGTGCACGGGGCTTTCGGCGCAGCCGCCAGCTCGATCGGCTTCGCGGGTGCGAGGGCGCTAGGGCAACCCGGGAGGACGGCGGGATTTGGAGTGGGCAGGCGCCGGAGGAGGGAGAAAGAAGGGGCATGAACGAGCCCTGGAGCGGCCAGGCCCGTCCATCGTCCTTTGTGCAGTATCGGTGTCTAATCGTCTGGGACCTGGAGGGGGAGGTCCAGAAGTTAGGCAGAGACGGGGGAACTTTGGGCAAGAATCCTCTCTGTACCTGTTTGACATCTGTAAGTGGGGGTTGTGATTGAATAGGATGGAGAATTAAATGAAGCTGTGTATAATTTCTAGTAAAAGCTATTATTAAACCGATTACATTGACATCACATGGAAAAAAAATGTCAAAATTACCCCCTGAAAAGCCCTTAGAGTTGGTAAAGTACAGAACTCATGGCTGTATAGATGTAAAGATAAGCCAAAACAAAGAAGGGCCTTTCTTCCAGGCTATTTAAATTAGTTCCTTCTTTTGCTATAAACTCCAGAGTTAAATGCACATAGATATAATTCCCCTATGTCTGGTGAGACTCAGCTTATTGTTACAAGAACACATGGAGCCCAACTGCAGTAAAAATAACCTGGCCTTCAGGCAAGGGTTTTTTCCTGCTGAGTAAAGATGGATACTCCCACCGCCCTCATATATTGAACTAACCAGTGAATTCGAAGAGCATTTTATATTATTTTGAGACAGAGTCTTGCTCTGTCACCCCAGCTAGAGTGCAGTGGCATCGTCACAGTTCACTGCAACCTCAAATTCCTGGGCTCAAGTGATTCTCCTGTCTCAGCCTCCCAAGTACCTGGGACTACAGGTGCATGTCACTACGCCCTGCTAACTCTTCTATTTTTAGCAGAGATGGGGGTCGGGAGGGGTGTCTGGCTCTTGTTCAGGGTTGGTCTTGAACTCCTGAGCTCCAGCAATCCTCCCATCTCAGCCTTCCAGAGCACTAGGATTACAGGCTTGAGCCACTGCCCCTGGCACTAGACGAGCATTTTAACTTACAAATTCATTCGCCAATCAAAAGGTGGTTATCGCCTTCCAAATGAAGGTCTGTCCTTAAGGGGTTTTTCTTCAGGAATCTTTGTTTCCACTCACTGGTAACTACCTCCCAAGTGCCATTTACCTAGAACATTTTTGGCATGTAGTAGGCTTTCTGGTACCCTAAGGTTTTTAACCCACTCCTGTGCATTCAAAGCCTTCCAAAATGACTTTTTTTCCCCTTTTGCAGTTCGATACGTCAATGCCTACACTGGAATAGTGCTACTTCGATGCAGAAAGGAATTCTACCAGCTTGTGTGGTCAGCTCTTCCCTTCATCACGTACTTGGAGAACAAAGGACACCGTTACCCTTGTTTTTTCAACACATTACATGTTGGAGGTAGGGATGGCATATGGTATGGCTCCTGATTTTCAATACATGACAAGTTGAGTTCAATCTTAAGTGGCAGGTGGGTCTCACTGCTGTCCCTCTGAGAATAAGATACTTTCCCCTAGCTCTGAAAGTCTGCCAGGTAGAGAACTTTCACAAGTGGTTGACCACAAAAACTCTTTCATGTGCCAGGTACAATTAGAACATGTCAGAAGTTCCTAATTCAGTACAACAGGAGACAGCTGTTGATCTTGCTGCAGGACTGCACTGATGAAGGTAAGCACACTAGCTCAGTGTCCACTGGGCCATGACCTCCAGCTGAGTAGAGATCACTCCCAAAGCCATCTTTCATCCCTGCTGTTTGCCTGTCTCCAGGAGAGCGGGAAGCTATCCAGAAGTCCGTCACAAGAAGCTGTTTACTAGAGGAGGAGTCGGGTGAGGAGGAGCTTTCAGACAGTGGTGGTGAGGAGGCTGCTGAAGCAATGGAATGAGCTTCTGCTTCCCACACAGCAGGCTACATTTTGCCCAAGCCTCGGACCCACTTCTTGGAATAGGACATTCTGGGTGGCAACAGCATCTTCCACCGTGTTCCAGACTGAATGACTTCCAGAGGACACGTTACCAACTTGAAATGGAGGGGACTTCTCAAACTAAAGTTGCCTTTACCTAGGGTTCCCTGCTTAAGTGATGCAGGTTGTGAACTCCAGTTATAGACATCTTTGTATCTAATTGGCTGGCTGAGAGTAGGCTTAATAAATGTATTTGGTTTCTGTAACATTTGGCATACTTGTTACCAAAAAAAGGGCTTACGGAGTTCATGCTTGGCCAAGTCTTTGTCCCCTTTTACCCCTGGCTTTGGTGGGCTGACTGGCTCCCTATGTGGTACTAGATGAATTCTGAATACTTAGGCCTTTTACCTGAGGCTTTAGCAAACCAAGTCATTTGGAATAGAAATATTAGTGAGACTCAACTACTAAAACTTGGCATAGAACTATAGCCACTCTCAGTACTGACCCACACAGCCTTAAAAATACCAGATTTCTTTGCCAATACTTAATCAAGTGTCTTAAAAACACAGATTTTGCGCTTGGTGTGTGTGGGTCGGGGGAGGTGTTGGCTTCACCTGACCTCATCATGCAAGGCCATGTAGCTGCTACCAGCTTCAGGTGGTTTTGTACAGTTCCAGTCTTCCCTACTGCCTTACACCTGAAGACAGGGAGACTGCCACACTCACAGGAACTAGGAGGGGTAAGAGACTTGATCAGGTTTGGTGTGCTACCTACTGACATTTCTAGGATCTGTTTTCTCCATAATAAACTGGATGACACTCAAGGTATTATACAAATTTAACAGAAAGATTTGTGATTTTGGCTTTAATGTGGTGCCTCCACCCTCAATTCAGGGCCAAACACCCTCATTCACCCAGGACAGTTCCTGACCTAGGATTTTTTTTAATGGCAGGTTAAAGCTAAGCCCAGCTCTAGAACCCTGTAGGCCTGACACCAAAAAAGACATTAATCCATGATAGCAGAATTGCTCAAGTCCATAGCAGCCGTTACTTTAAACTATTCAAGAAGTAATATGTCTAACTGAACTGTAATCAATTTAAAAAAACCAAAAAGCTCACATTGCTTGTGCATGTAATTTATTGCAACTATTTGCCTTCACATTCTGTTAACCTAGAGGTCACTTTATTAAGCAGCAAAAGAATTCACATCACTCAAATTCAGCTCAAACCAAAGCTTAAGAAAACTGCTCTAGGTAAGAGGGAGGCAGGCAGTGGGCAACCCTACTGCTTTCAAACTGCCCTGCTCTCCAGGTGTGCCAGACTCCTGTTCCTACAACTCAGGCCACTGTCACATAAAACAAGCTTGATCTGAGGAGTGGCAAGTCCCAGGGCTTCCTTCATGACAGTTACAGCTTTCCTTATCAAGCAGCCATGTTCAAGAGGCAAAACCCTCCCTTCACACGTATTAGTGCCAAGAACAACCTACCCCATCAAGCTGGCAACCCAGGTCTGGCACCACAGCCTGGCCAGATGTCAAGAAAAATGAACTGCAAATGAAACTGGGTGGGTCCTAAATCCATTTTATTCCTATCCCTCTGTTTCTGTAACAAGGAGAACTGGCTGAACAGGTAGGAAAGATTCAACTATTTTTAAAAAGACAAACTAACAGGTATGCTAAACCCATGAAGCCCTGACACATGATACTACAGCAGACCAGTGCTGTACCATTCTGGTTTGGGCCATTCCAAGAATGACAAAGGGACTCAAACTTATTTTGGGTTGAGAAAAATTAATTAGATGTGAGTCAAAAAGACTAACCTGGCAACAAACTAAAAACCTTGGCAGGAAGAGATCTCGTGTGAGTGTCAATACTTTATTTTGGTGTAAAGACGGGAAGCTGGAAAATACACTGTATTTAAATTTTTCTTGGTTCCCCCTCATGTTGCGGAAACCCCCTCCCCCCCAGTGCTAATCTGTTCAAACTCAAATACTTAAAAATTACAGCAGCCAAACAAAAGCACAGAAAAAAGAAAACCACATGGAGAAGGTAGCCTGGGCCAGTACTGTCACTTGGTGTAGACAACTGAAGTGCTGAACAGGAGCTTCTGTTTCTGTTTTTTTCTTTTCTTTCCTCCTTTGTCCTCTAAGGGAAAACAGAAAGAGAGCTTCCTTAGCTTGAAATGCTGTCCTCTTGTCCCCTGGCCAATTTTCATCACTAGGAGTCACAGAATGGGAACTAAGACTGTGGGATTAGGTCGCCTGGATTCAAGTAATAGTCCTAGCACACACTACATGTGTCTTTAGACAAGTCACTTTATCTCCCTGGACCTCAGGTTCCTCATCTGTAATGGGAGAGTTACACCCATTTAATGTGGTGGCTGGCAGAATAAAATTAGCACAGTGCTAGTAGGCACATAGAAAGCACACCATAAATGTGTTATGTTCTCATCTATCACGAATACAAGAGTAGGCCGGGCTTTGAGCCTAAATTCTCCATCCATTAGCCACCCTTTACCAACTCAAGATTCTAAAGTATAGGCAGGATCTAACCTCTACTAGGTCTTGGAAGGGGAAAAAAGAGAGTTCCTTAGAATTTCACTTCAGGCCTCAAGAATTAATCTGAGGTGGCAAATAGGTCCTATCTGACATACCCAATGAACATTATTTGACAGTAGAATGTGAAGACTGAGGGCCTACAGGTTCAGATGGAGACATGCCTGACCAATTAGTGATGTCTGTCACTGGATCCAGATGGAAATGGCATTACATGTGTAGCATGTCTGACTGTGGCTGAGCACTCCAGTTCTCTGTCCTTACCAGAGAGGGGATCTGAAGTAGCTGGTGTGTCCAGTTTCATGAAGGCTGCTTCAATTGCTTGGCTGAAGGAATTTTGGAAACTGGGCACGGGAACACGGTCTGAGTTATCACTCTCCCCATCGCTGTCCACAGGGGCAGGAGGAACTAAGCTGTTCTCATCTAAAAAATACCAGTGTTACAATTCTAGAAGCAACTCTGGAGCCTTCTACTGAAAAGAGCCAAATTCACCCCCTTTTCACCAGTGGGGGCCATCCTCACCTTTCTTTGGAGCAGTTTTGGGCCACACATCTGCTTTTGCTTTTCCAACCCTCAGCATCTGCCAAAGTACGAGAGAGGGGAAAGAATTTAAATAACTTGTCCAGCTTCTCTTTTCCAGAGTCCTACCCTGACACTAATTGGCGGGGGTGGGGGGGAGGTCACAGAACCAAATATCTACTTTGAAAATATTTTCCAAGTACTTCTCTCCCTAATACACTGTTTCAATCATGTCCTTGACCCATGACAAATGGAAATGGGTCATGTTGTGGAAATGGTTCACTTTGTGAACCCCACAAAGTGGTAAACCGTGAGCTATTCTGTTCCTTAGGAAATAGGTAAAGAACACTGCATACAGGAGGCACAAGAGGTTGTTACTCAGACTCTCAGATTAGGAACCCTGACTTTCTGATAAGTTTTCCTGCCCTTCACGGGACCCCTACAAACAACCTGTTGGGAGTAAACACTGTAGTACCCTCCAGTTTCAAAACAAACCACATGGCTATCAGACTTTAGTTACTTAAGGCCATGAAAACTAAACTTTATCCTCACACTGCTCCAACTGCCCTCACTACCTTTTAGTCTTAGCTTTTCCAACAGCTCCTTAATCATTAACTTTTAGATCTAGCCATAGACCAGTAAAATTCCTACAAGCACAGTAAAATCAGAAAAATTTTCCTTCCTCTGAAGAATTTTTTTCATCTCACTTGGCCAAGACCAGTTTTTTAATTGTTGAGGGCCACTGTGAGTCCCAACTGCCCAATATGCCATGCAACTCAAGGCAGGGAGGATTCTGTTCCTCGATAAATGTCAAGAGACAAGCCTGACAGGATTCAAACAGGAATGCCTTATCTTAAAAGCATGTGTCCCAAAGTGAGGCATGCCTATTACTGAAAATGAGCTGTGCTGACAGATGGAGATTTCATTACATAACGTTTCTTCACCATGTATCGCTTTGGTGATCTCCTCCCTTGGTTTCTGGGAGTTTGCATCTGCTATGGTTTGAATATTTGACCCATCCAAGCCTCATGTTGAAATCTGATCCCCAATGTTAGAGGTGGGGCCTAATGGGAGGTGTGTGGCCATGGGGCTACAGGGCTCTTGAATAGAGTAACACCCTCCCTAGGGGGTGGGGAATAAGCAAGCCAGTTCCTGGCTCCATTAGAGCTGGTTGTCAAACACAGCCTGGCACATTCTCCCACCCACCCCTTGCTTCCTCTTTTACAATGTGATCTCCACACAGGCTGACTCCCTGACTTCTGCCATGAGTGGAAGTAGCTTGAGGTTTTCACCAAATGCCCAGTCTTCCAGCCAGCAGAAATGTGAACCAGATAAACCTTTTTTCTTTATAAATTACCCAGCCTCAGGTATTCCTTTTTTTGTTTGTTTTTTCCTTGCCCCTTGTCAGCAGGAAAGGTATTCCTTTATAGCAACACAAAGTGACAGGGTCCAAATAGTATGACATTTGAATCATCTCACTCTTAAAAGATAATATTCTATACAATTCTACTGAGTTAAAAATATAAGCCGGGCGCGGTGGCTCACGCCTGTAATCCTAGCACTCTGGGAGGCTGAGGTGGGCGGATCGCTCAAGGTCAGGAGTTCGAAACCACCCTGAGCAAGAGTGAGACCCCGTCTCTAGTATAAATAGAAAAGAAAGAAATTAATTGGCCAACTAAATATATATATAGAAAAAATCAGCCGGGCATGGTGGCGTATGCCTGTAGTCCCAGCTACTTGGGAGGCTGAGGCAGGACGATCGCTGGAGCCCAGGAGTTTGAGGTTGCTGTGAGCTAAGCTGATGCCACGACACTCACTCTAGCCTGGGCAACAGTGTGAGACTCTGTCTCAAAAAAAAAAAAAAATATATATATATATATATATATACACGCACACATATACGTATATCACCTACATTTTATTCTTACCAAAAATATTTACATGTTTAACCTGAAGCCACTCAGGAAACAATCACAAAAATCCAAACTAAGGGACACGTTAAAAAACAACTAGCCCAGGCCAGGCGCAGTGGCTCACACCTGTAATCCTAGCACTCTGAGAGGCCGAGGCGGGAGGATTGCTCAAGGTTAGGAGTTCGAAACCAGCCTGAGCAAGAGCGAGACCCCCATCTCTACTAAAATGGAAAGAAATTAATTGGCCAACTAAAAATATATAGAAAAAATTAGCCGGGCATGGTGGCGCATGCCTGTAGTCCCAGCTATCTGGGAGGCTGAGGCAGGAGGATCGCCTGAGCCCAGGAGTCTGAGGTTGCTGTGAGCGAAGCTGGCGTCACGGCACTCTAGCCCGGGCGACAGAGTGAGACTCTGTCTCAAAAAAAAAAAAAAAAAAAAAACTGGCCCAGATGCTTCACAAGTATCCGCACCATGGAAAGGGGGGAAAATGCTCGGGGTGGGGAATGTGGAGGTGATAGTGGCAGAGGAACAGTTATACTGTTACGGATCAAAAGAGATTAAAGACATTTGACAGCTAAATGCCATGAGTAATCTCTGATTGGACTCTGAACTGAAAAGAATAAAGGACACTGAGACAGACTGGGAAACAGAAACATGCGCTATATTAGGTATTATTGTAGCAGTTAAATTTCTTGGACGTGATAATTGTGATTATATAGTAGAATCACTTTCTTTGGCATGCACTGCCCCAGTATTTAATGGTGAAGTGTCATGACACAGAAAAAAGGAGGAGAAAGCAAAACAGCAAAACAGTAACTGGTGAATCTCGGTCAAAGGCATGAGTGTTCACCATTCTTTCAACTCTAAGTTTGAAATTTTTCAAAATAAACTTGAAAGGAAAAACGCAATGGCCATAAAATCTAGTTTAAAAAAAACTTCAGGTTCTTGGGCATAAATGCTGGGAGCCACTTGCTTATCACCCCCGAGTCCGGCAGTTACTTTTGAGGACTGCCCTCAAATTACTTTATTCCTCTTGACTACAGGACCCTCCTTACCAAAGTTCAATTCCTGCTTATTTCTCAGCACAAACTGCCATTTTTACATGAGAAGCATCCCTATCAATGGCTCTAAAAGAACTGTTAAGGTAATGATTCCAAACTAGCCCCAAAGAAACTAATACTGACTTCTTAGGGGGCACTTATCACAAAATGCCCATCATCTTCCTCAGATATCTGAACAAAGGAATGCTATTTGCTTATTGTTTTGGAGATTAATAAAGTCATTTGACAACAGGTCTCCATAGCCTAGCATTTCCCAACCTGCTCCAGGGAAGCTGCTTTGGCTAGTTAAGGGATAACCAAGACAATTTTTCCCTCCCCAAACTGAAGAGGAATCTTTATTCCACATAACAGATTAATGCCAACTGAATCAGAAGTTCTAGACTAAGAGACCAGTTAAAATTGACTGATGCATCCCCAGCCCCTAGAACAGTGCCCATATGTAAGTATCAAATTATTTTTTAAATAATTAAAACTCTGATCCTCCTTCAACTATTCTTGGCCTCTTTCCTGGAAAAGGAAAGGATAATCTAAAGTATTATCTGAAGACTAAATCCATGAGCTTTCCTCTTAAAGCCTCCCATGATTATTAGAGTCAGTGCAACATTAGCCTGTCTCTTTCTCCAACGACATAATCTTTCAGCCAACTCCTTGCTGCCTCCAAGTGAATACCCCTCATACCCATCAGATGACTTAATTTGTACAGCTATCTGTATTAGAATGGCAGGTAACAATCCCTGGACAAGGGTCCCATAATAACAAGCAGCATAGTTAATGTTAAATACCCATGGGCTGCCTCACAAGCATAGATTTACCTGAGCAAAGGAAGGGAAGGGAGAGTCTTCTTCCAGACTCCCAACGCAGAATGAGGGACTGCCCTGACCGGCAGTGGGTGACAGAGGGGTCAGCAGAAAGTCTGAAAGGGAACCAGAGACCTGATTATATGAGTCAAGTTCCAAAGAGCTAGTGTCCTCTTAAAAAGAGAGATGAGCCCTGAATCAGGTTTGGATAACTACCAACCTCCCCTCAAAAAAGCAAAGCTTGATCCAACCTTCAACTCTACCATGTTCTTGTAAAGCAAAAAAAATTTCCTATTACAACAGTGACCGGTAAAGGGAGAGAAAAAGTTTCATGGTTATAACAACACCAAGGGTCATGGTGGAAACTACTCCCACAGTAAGAAAAACTTATTTGTTGTAAAATACTGTACTTTCCACATAGGCTGGTTCTCAAGGCCTAAGTATTCTGTCATGGACTGGTTTTACATGGATGGAGAAGCTCCAAGAAAAAGACAAAATTTAATCAGGTCAACCTTTATGTTCCAGCCAGAAGATGTCTATGACCTGGCAGTACTCAATTAGAATCCAAGACACCTCAACAAGATCCAGTGTGAAGACCCAAACTTCTCCCTGACACTCCCTAGGTAATACTCTTCTCTAGTCTTTCTGACCCAGAGTTGAACACTTCGCACAGATCTGTCGATCCACTGCCATGACCACTGCTGGCCCAGAGGCCTATTCTTCCTCACAGTAGCAGATCCTTCCATAGTCATAGGGCTGTCTAGTACTTTGATTCCTAGGATTGTCCAACTGCTCTTGCCTAAACACATTAAAAGCCCAAACTTTCAGAAAAGCTAGCATGTAAAAATACAATCTTTATACTGCAAATAATGTATCCAATGATTTGCCATAGTCCTTTGTGTAACAGCTCCCTTCTCAGTTAAGCGTGAGAGCATCATGGTCATGTGGTCCGAGAACCGGGGGGTAATCCCAGTTCCTGCCACAAGTCCCTGACTTAGCCTCAGGTTCCTAATCTGCAAACTGATAGGCATAGGATCACAAGGGTCACCAACAGTTTTAAATAATCTGACACACAGGAAAAAAAAAAAAAAACCCAGCCAGGCATTGTGGCACCCATCTGTAGTCCCAGCTACCCGGGAGGCTGAGGCAGAAGGATTATTTAGAAGCCAGGAGTTGGAGGTTGCACTGAGCTACAATGACGCCACTGCACTCTACCCAAGGCAACAGAGTGAAACTCCGTCTCAACAGGAAAAAAAAAAAAAGGCAACTGAACACCCTTCCTCACAACCCCCTGCCCCTTCATATTAAAAAGAAAAAAGAAAAAGAAATATTCTGACAAAGAAGTCTTAAGTATCAAAAACTGTCTGCCAAATAGATGAAGATAAGAGAGCTCTCTGAAATCATAGTCAATACTATTAAATGTTTAATTTCATAACACTTCCAATACATTACCTCTATATAAGAAAAAGTATTTCACTTTTTATTTATCTATCTTTTTATGTAGAGAGACGGGGTCCGCAATGTTGCCCAGACTGGTCTTGAACTCCTGGCCTCAAAGTGATCCTTCTGCCTCATCCCGCAAATTGCTGGGATTATGTGTGAGCCACCACTCCTAGCTAAGAAAAAGTAATTTTTAAAAAAGGCTAAAAGGCTGGGCGTGGTGACTCATTCCTGTAATCCTAGCACTCTCGGAGGCCGAGGCGGGAGGATCGCTCGAGGTCAGGAGTTCAAGACCAGCCTGAGCAAGAGTGAGACCCCGTCTCTACTATGAATAAAAAGAAATTGGCCAACTAAAAATATATGTAAAAAATTAGGCGGGCATGGTGGCGCATGCCTGTAGTCCTAGCTACTCGGCAGGCTGAGGCAGGAGGATTGCTTGAGCCCAGGAGTTTGAGGTTGCTGTGAGCTAGGCTGATGCCACGGCATTCTAGCCTGGGCAACAGAGCGAGAGTCTGTCTCAAAAAAAAAAAAAAATGCTAAAGGCCTCTTTGAACAACATGTCAATCCTGATCTCACTCCCTAGAGTAGAACACTATTAGCAGTTTGGAACATGCCTATCCTAATATTTTGCTATACATTTAGATGTAAAAATCCATAATAAAATGCTTTGTTTTGTGGTGGGTTTTTTTTTAAGCCATAAATATTTGTTCTTATTCTGCAACTTCCTCTTATCTTCCCATTAGTCCATGAAGAGAACTATTTCCTACTTCAACAGGTGTGAAATATTTTATAGTACAAATGCTATAATCTAGGCATTTCCCTACTGGTAGGCTTTGTAAGCTATTTCCTTTTTTTCTCTGTAGTTATTATAAATAATGCTACAATAAAGAGACACATACAAAGATGCTCAGGCGTACAGGGGAGTATTGCAAACGTAAAAACTAGAAATAAAATAGCTGGGACACAAGGAAGAATCTAGGCTTAACTATCCTGCCCAATGAGCTGCCCTGAGGTTTTTAGAAGCTGGCAGGGCAGTCAGTACAGCCAATTGGGAAGAGTGAATCAAATGACAAGAATCTGATGTCCCTCAGGACTACCCCAAGTAAGGTTATTCACCTAAAGACCGACCACGCTATGCTGAGTGGGTCAGGGTTGTAAATTCAGACACCAAGGCTTTGCTTAAAGTCTAGCCGATGGCTGAATTCATTAAATCCCAACTCTTACTTACCTGCATGGGAACCTGGACTTCTGCTAAGAGGAGACAGAGAGAGGGCTCCATGGCCCTCGGTGCTGGTGGGACCCAAAGCAGAATCAGAGGAGCAGGTATAGGAATTGAAGGCAGGAAACTGCTGTAGATTCTCCAGGGGAATGTGGACTTCCGGATCTGCAAAGAAAGACAACACTGGTAGGCCCATTTACAGAATTCTTTAAATCTTATCCAACAGCTAAGGACAGCCAGTATGCATACCCGCAAGGGTTGAGAGAATGCAAACAGAAGCTTTAAAACCCAAATTTAGGCCGGGCATGGTGGCTCACGCCTATAATCCTAGCACTTTGGGAGGCCGAGGCAGGCGGATCGCTCAAGGTCAGGAGTTCAAGACCAGCCTGAGCAAGAGCGAGACCCCGTCTCTACTATAAATACAAAGAAATTAATTGGCCAACTAAAAATATATAGAAAAAATTAGTTGGGCATGGTGGAACATGCCTGTAGTCCCAGCCACTTGGGAAGCTGAGGCAGAAGGATCGCTTGAGCCCAGGAGTTTGAGGTTGCTGTGAGCTAGGCTGACGCCACGGCACTCACTCTAGCCCGGGCAACAGAGTGAGACTCTGTCTCAAAAAAAACAACAAAAAACCAAATTTATAATAATTGTCATTCTGCATCTTTGTTTTAATATAAAAGCCCTATTCCAACTATTCATAACTGAAGCTAGGTGATAAACATGGGGGTTATTTATACTGTTCTCTCTACTTGTCTGAATAGTTGCATAATAAAACAGAAAGTCCTATTCCTGAAACACCAGATTTCCCAAAGGGTGGGACATGTGCCAAACACCTACACAGTACTGGGACCCCAGGTATATATTTATCCCAGTTTAAGATGTAAACTTTATGTTCCCATACCACATGGAGTCAAAACAGCTAAATCCTTTCCTTATCCAAGGCCCCAATTCCTTGTTTTCTAGTGGCTAAAACTAGGCCCTGATGTCATGCTAATCCACTGGGATTCAATGAAGCTTACGCTAAAGAACCAGATCAAAAGACTCTGTGCTTACTGATACAAAAGATCTCTTAAATCTAACTTCCTACATTTATTTCTTAGTCTGTCAAAGTTTCTACCTTATCAGACCCCTGGCAGATTCACCATGCAGAGCTGTCCCATTTAATAGAGAGTCAGAGGTAAGGTCAGTGGTCCATAGAGACAGTGGTCCCCAGTATTCTCACTAGATACCCGCTTCCAATCTCCGGAACAGTTTTTTGTCACCCATTATGCCAAGGCTGGATTTCATTTTAATCCTTACTAGATGCTTATACACTTTGACCCATATTAATGTTTTAAATTCTCAAGCCTATAAAGGAGGCACTCTCATTATTTAAGAGTTGAAGAACCCAAGCAGTCTGGCTCCTCGGCTCCTGTGCCTCTCGTACAATGAGGCACAGCAGTACTAGTCAAAGGCAAGAGTTCATGAACTTACACTTGCCCTGTTTCTTGTTCTCCTCCATCTCGATCCTGCGCTCTCGACGCCGTTCCTCCCGAGCTTTCTTTTGGCGCTGACGCTTCCTCTTCTCAATGTCATCTGTGGGTTGGTCAGGTTGTGAAGAAGCAAACCCAGGACAACCTGGCCATTAACTCCTCCCAGTCCAGCCCATCTGGACTAAGTGAATGCATGGAGTGTTTCAGGAGGTACTGAGATTCATGACACAGCTCCTTGAGTTTCCTCCCATGCTGGTCTTTTAGCCACAGGAATCCCATCCCTGAACCCCACTATAAAGAGAAGCAGAGCTGGGGCAATCTCACCTGAGAATATCTCTAGTGTTTCCTTAGAGACAAGAGGAGGCTGCAGAGCCAGTTCACAGATGCTGAACTCACAAGTGAGCGGCAAGTGAGAGAGATATCTGTGACGCTGTCGAACATCCTACATTGGAAAAGGGACCAATTCACAACTAAGACCAGGCCTAACTCAGAGCAGAGGATCCCCATACATCTGTTGTATACAACGACATACATACACTCACAGATAGAACTGTGGCTCAAAAGAGTGTGCTCAGCTATCACCATTTTGAAAAGCCAAACAGAAACCGTCAAATGACCTACAATAAGGCAGAATAAGCAACAAAATCCAATTTTTTGGTTTATGCTGCAAGTGAGTAAACTGACCCTGGCAACAAATAATCTAAAACTGATCAGCTGTTTCTGATTTTCTAGGTCCCACAACTGAGGGAGGAAAACAGGGAAGATAATATGTTGGCACAAAAACAAAAAACACCAACCTACCAACACTGAAAGAACTAATGATAACTGGGAAGGAAATAAAATAAAGCAGATTTCACTACTGAAAAAAGCTTGGCCCGAAAGAGTAAAAAACGAAGCCCATCAATTTAAGTTTAATTTTCATTTTTATCCTTTTTCTGCCTAAGTTTGATGAAAAGTTTATTACTCCAAGAGTCTAATTTTGAGGCTTATTACAAATTTGATCAATACAGAGATAACCCCCAAAGGGCAAAAGTTCACATATGTAAATTATCAGACAATAATTCATAGGTATCTTCGAAGCTAAAAATGCACTTTGAGCCTGCATAACTTAGCTTAAAACCTCCAAAGACTTTAAGTTTTTTCAACATTTCTCCCAAGCAATAAGGAGAAAGAAAAACAAAAGTAAATTCCATCTTGAGCCAGGCACAGTGGCTCAAGCCTATTACATCCCAGGGACTCAGGGGGCCAAGGCAGGAGGATCATTTGAGGCCACAAGTTCGAGACCAGCCTGGGCAACATAAAACCCTGTCTCTAAAAAAATGTTACAAATTAGCCAGGTGTGGTGGTGCATGCCTGTAGTCCCAACTACCTGGGAGGCTGAGGCAGGAGGATCACTTAAGCTCAGAAGTTCAAGACTACGATAAGCTGTGATTGCACCACTATACTCTAGTGTGGGCAACAAAGTGAGACCCCGTCTCTAAAAAAATAAACTCCATCTTGAATAAAAAGAGGAGACATCTATAACCCTAATAATAATAAAAGAACCTGGGAAGCAGGGAGCAGTGGTAACTGACATAATAGAACCCTAGCATGCTGAGCGAGCACCTAACTTTAAAAAAAAACCCATCATCACTGACAAAAACACTTAAATGACAAAAACTAAAGGTCTTGAAGGTTTGCAAACATAGGCCAACTAGGCCTACCTCAAAGAGAAGAGGTTAGTATTACTCTCCTGCCTTCCACTTCTAAAGGGAGGCCTTTACCTCAGACATGGAGTACCCAGCAATCTCCACCACAGTCGCTGAGATCTTCTCAGGGCTCTGCTCCAGGCTGCCATACTCTCGCACAAGGCAGCGCACATTCACAGGGTGCAGGAACATGTGCTGCCCGTCCTCAGCTGCAGACAAGGGACTCCATCACATAACCACCTTGACCAGCCCTCAGGATGCCCAATGGCACAAGCAATCCAAGCCCCAGGATATAGCAGGGATACCCCTCCCCACTTAGAGAGCCAGGTCATCTCTCTCTCAAACACCACTGGGGCAACCCAGCCTCCTCTTCAGGGCCCCTTACCTTGGTAGAAGTAGTAACAAGGAGAACTGCTCAGGTGTGTGAAGCCTGGCTTGGTGATGGGTTCCTGCTGGCTGGACTCAATACAAATGGTCCCTTCCCCAAGATTGTCCTCTGCTAACTCCGAGTAATCACAGGCCTCTGACAACCCCTCAGGCTCTGGTTCAGACACTGCTTCCTCTTCCTCTACCAGAGGGAGAGCAAGAGGACGAGGAGAGTCCAAAGAACAGACTTCCGTGGTTTCTTCATCGAAAGCAGACAGATATTCTAGCACACCCTGTTCGAACAAACTCTAGGTCAATAGAATGTGTGTGTTCTGCTTTCAAGAAATGATGTGGCAAAAGGAGGCGTAAGAATCAAGCTCACTGGATGTTTATCTTAGCTGTCACACTCACTGATCGAACAACCCTGGGGAAAGAACTAATAAGCACATACAGAAAATACTGAGTCCCCTCTGCCAACAAAGTTCAGGTCTCACAGCAGTGCTTACCAGCTCAATAGCATTTGAGGAATGGTAGCAATTTAGTCTGTAACAGGGACACACTAACCTTCCTGGGTTGAAAGACAGACTCCTTCGCCAAGGGAGCCATCAGCACCAGTTGTTCCAGAGCAGCCATGACACCAGTGGCCTCCCCTCTGCTTTCAGCCAATCCTGATAGAGCCTCCTCCCGAATCTAAGGCCATCAGAGAGAAGAAGAGAGAAAGGTAAGTTTCCAGAAACACACTTATAGGAGCAAAAGTTAAAAGGCAACAAGACCCAATGGGAAGGGTTTAGTTAGGGACTTAACATCCTCAATCTTAACAGAAGCAAAAAGCATCTGTACCCACAAAGGATGGTATTCTGCTGAGAATCCAACGCTGACAACACTACACAAAAGCTTCCTGAACAGAAATCAAAGAACATCAAACTAGCCTTTTAGGTTTTACAAACTATGCTCAGAAAGAGGCCCAGAGTAGGAAGCAGGGGTCTGGCTAACCCAACCTCAACTTGGACAGCCCTAATTCTATGTAGCCTTTCTTCTACCTGAAATGGCTTTTGAACAAATATTGCTGCAAGACAGAAAGAAAATAAAAATTAAATATGCAGGACTCTGCCTAAGGAAGACCTGGGAATCAGTGAAACAAGAATTCAAATACCGCTTCACCCCTCACTATTTAAGTGTCCTTAAACAAATTACCTATGATTCCACTTCCTCACCCATGAAGGGGGTAGCTATATCTATCACACCAGCACATGAAGCTCAAGGGAGACAAATGTAAGGATAGTACTGTGCACGTCACACATTAAATGTGGGCTCAATAAATGTGGGCTTTTATCACTCCAAGCTACATCAGTCAGTGGTTCTCAAAGTGTGGTCTGGGGATGAGCAGCATCAGAATCACCCTGGAACTTACTATAATGCAAATGATTGAGTCTGAGTCTATTGAACCCAGATCTACGTGGAGCCCAACAACCAGAGACTCTGATGCTTAAGGTTTAAGAATCCCCGCTGTGAAGGACACAGGACTTGAGGAATTCTATCCTTGGATAATTCTCGCTGCTCCATAATCCTCAGCAGGTATTGCTAAGGCAGGCCATAATGCTTTCCCCACATCATTTCTCTGATAAAACACCTCTAAAATCCAATCTAAAAATTTTCCCAGAAACAAAAACACCAACCTTGCTTAACTAAGAACATAGCTAACCTAAGAAACTCCACTGTCACAATTAGTTATAATGTCATTTTGACTTGTTACTTTCTAGAAAGAGCTTAAAAGCCTCTAGGTTAGCCGTTCCCTCCCATCACCAAACAAAGCCCAGAGCAAACTGATTTTTTTTAGCCATTCCCTGATTATCTTAAATGTGGGCTTGAGTAACTTATCCCCACTGTCCATCCACTCAGAGCCCCTGACAGTGGAAAGGTTTAGCATTGCTGCTTTCAGGTTTCTAATGCATTTCCTCACCTTGAGCTCCTGGATAGCTGCCTCAATAAAGCAGGACTCGGGAGTGTGCTTCTCCTCTGCCAGCTGCTGTTCTAGCGTTACTCTCTCTTCCCGAACTACCCGCTGCAGCACCTGCTCCTTGGAGGCCAGCAGCAACTTGGAGTACTGGCTATGCTGTTCATCTACAAGAAAGCCAGCAAAATCACAAAATGCAATACTCAAAGCTTGTGATGGTGTGGCTAAATAGGAACTTTCATACACAGCCTTTTTTCTATGGTGAAGATGGGGTAATTTAGCATAATTACCTAGAAAATAATTTAACAATGGTCTTAAAATAAGATTTGTAACTCTGACCCCTTAATAGAAGACATCTAAGAAAACCAGAGATGCAGTCAAAAATTTAATAAACACAAAAAATTTTTATTAAATAATAAAAATTAAATTTAATTAATAAACACAATGTTTATTAATTATGGCATCATATGTAATATCAGAAAAGCCAAAACCAACCAGTAAGTCCAACTAATAAAAAAATGGTTAAAGAAAATTTTGTAGACACTAAAAATGATTATCTAAGAAGGGGAAAGTAGTGACATGCAGAAACACAAATGCCAGACTAGCAAATCTAACCCCAATCTCACAAAAACATATTCATAGAAAAAAATTCTACAGTTAACATTTTTGAACACCTTTAAGTAAAAGGATCATGGATAACTTATTTTACTTCCCTCTTACACATTTTCTGTACTTTTTTTTTTTATTTCAGCATATTATGGGGGTACAAATGTTAAGGTTACGTACATTGCCCTTGCCCCTCCTCCCCCCTCCAGTCAGAGCCTCAAGCCTGACCATCCCCCAGACGGTTCACATCGCACTTATTATGTATGTATATACCCATCCCCTCCTCCCCCCCTCGCGTCTGCCCGAATTCTGTACTTTTTAAAAAGCTAAAAACAATGTTATCTTGAGACCCCCTTGAAATGCTCTATACGTTTTCCCACCCTCCCATCCTAGTACCTGCCCAAAGATAACCATTTACAAATTTAAATATGTACTCACTCTTTAAAATCTTTTTCTATGATATATACATATTCATAAAGAAAGGTTTTTCCATAAATTATAACTGTACATCTTGTTCTATAGCTTATTTTTCAATATGTCTTTAAAAACCTTTAGTAATGTTAACAGAGATCTACTCCATTCTCACCTTCTGCATAGTGCTCCACATTATGATGTACTATAATAAGTCTCCTGTGGAACATTTAAGTTATTGCCAATTTCTCACCATTACGTTGTTAAAAAAAAAAAAATCCTTATACATGCCCCTTGGTACAAAGTATTTCTTTATACTTAAGTACAAATGCTGGATCAATGTTTGTGCATATTTTAAATACTACCAAATTGCCCTCCGATGAAAGGCTGTAATAATTTGCACTCCCACTGAGACCAAGAGTACCTATTTCCCCAACTCCTGCCAAAATGCAGTTGTACCAATGTCTTTTGGGGGGGGCGGGGGTCAATTGGATGGGCAATTTGCATAACTGTTAGCCGAGTAAACCTCTGTGATACATGGAAGTTATTCTGATTTCCTTTACTGGGAAATACTCTGTCACATGCCTTAGTCCATTCTTCTAAGCTATTACTTTAATTAATAGAACATCTATAGGTTCTGGGTGTTAATCTAGAGGTTTGAGGTTTTATTTTTACAGTTTTAAGTTTATTTTTATTTTTTTTTGGTAGAGACCACAGTCTCATTATGTTGCCCAGGCTGATCTTGAAACTCCTGGCCTCAAGGATCCTCCCACCTCAGCCTCCCAAAGTACTGGGATTATAGGCATGAGCCACCACACCTGGCCAATCTTTAGTTTTAAATGTGTAAATCTTCCTCTATTTTGTTATCTGTCAACTTTAATGACTCTTAACCAGATGTAAGTTTGATTCTTATAAAATCAAATTTATCAATCTTTTCTTCTACAGTATTGATGGTTTCAGGCTGGTTCAAAAATCCACCTATACTTAGAGATCTATAAAGAAATTATCCTATGTTTTCTTTTAAAGGTTTAAAAGTTTTGAACTTTTTACATTTAGTTCTTCAATCTACCTGGAATTAATTTTATAAATGGTATGAAACAGAGATCTAATTTTATTAACAGTCAATTGTTTCAGTATTTATTGAGAAATTTCTCTTTTCCCCAGAGATTGAAATGCCACTTACATGCTCACTTCTGGAACACAGAAGAATGCATGGAACACAGAGAATACCACTTCTGGCATTTTTCCACTGTAAGCATTTATCACACTCTGTATCTGAATGACTTGTCCACCAGGTCTCTTTTTCTTTGTTTTGTTTTTTGTTTTTTAAGGCTAGTCACATGAGGCAGCAGGAATGCAGAAGGAAGAAATCTTTTACTGGCTCTGATTAATTAGTTGTAAACACCACTGCACTTGGCCCAGCCCAGATCCGCCTGTTCCATAAGATGACAGACACCAAGACTGTGGAATCCCTAAGACTCAGCACAGTGCCAGACATTATTCAGTGAAGACTTATAAAATGAAAAATTAAAATATGTGTGTATGAATCAAACCCGAAACCAAGAGTTAATCCACTCTCCACAAACTCCACCCTAACCTATTAGAATGCTGTGACTAATTTGGACATGCTAGAACTGGCCTGCCCAAAGACTAACTTTCTGACACTAGAAGGATATATTCAACAGCCTTAAAGGGTATACCCTGGATTATTTGTCCCCAAAAGTAGCAGAACTCACCTCCTAGACGAATGGGATGGTCAACGTTCATCCATTTGGATTTGGGCAAGGCCACCAACACCCCTTTCTCCCTCTTCATCAGCTGCATCGTAATGGTATCGCCAACAACATACTGACGTGACTCTGTGGCAACAACACTGTAACATGGACATTTAGATGTAGCAGGGCAAGGAGTTAGCAGACTGGGGTCTAATCTTGTAAATGTCTCTCCCTCACCTCTTGAGGTCCTTCTTATGCACAGAACTATAACAGATGGGACATTTACTCCAGGTCTTCTCACTCAGTGAAAGATAGTGCAGGATGCAGGCCCAGCAGAAGATGTGTCCACAACGGGTTATCTTGGCTGCAGTAGGTGGATAGAGGCATATTGGACAAGATGGCACTTCATGGCTACAAATGCGCTGAAACAAAACATCACAAGTTTCACTGCTTTCAGATTGGGATTGTCAAAGTTAAAGCCTCTCCTCTCTCATCCCTATCCCTGCATATCCCTACTCCACACAGCTTCATGAAATTATTTAACAATGCAGCTACAAACAATAGCTCTTTAAGCAAATCATTAAGGAAACCATAATAATGGTTTAATTAAAACATACATAACAGGTATTTTGGAGGTTCTACGTTAAGGGAAAAAAGACAAATCGCTACATAATCCCATTTACAAAAGAAGATTTGATATGCACGCGAACATAAAGGCATAAAGAGGGTCTACAAGTAATCTCCCATGATTTCCAGCAGAGAAGGCATTAATGAGACTTCACTTACTGTGCGTCTATCTTTTTTTTAACCAATGCATATAAAAAGTAAGTTTTATAGGCCTTCTATGTCATTATCAGATGATTTTATGAATTTTCACAGTAATGGGAATTCAAGCTTTGAGGCCAAAAGCCCCTGTTCATCAAAAAAGAAGAAAAGTACCGGTCATTTTTAAAGTTAATTCTTCCATATCAGATACCCTATTAGGATCAACACGGGATACCTAGATTTCCTAACTTCAGGAGAAAAACAATGCAACAGTGGCTTTGAAAGTTCAGCTGTGGGGCTCACTGACCTGCCGCAAAGCTGAGGTCTAATTTGATACTGACTACTACAAATGCTGCCAATGAAGCAATGACTACGTAAAGAGCCTGCCCCGAGTCATGAGGGTAACCAGAGTCCCTGGTTACTACTTCTCAACTCATACACCTTCAGATTAGAGCCTTTCACATCCCATCCCGGCAGGCCAGTGCCAATTAGAGAATCACAAAATGGACTCCAGGAGGAACGAGGGACTGACCTCTGGGAAATGTCCACAGGAAGGCCAGGCAGAAAAGGGTATCAGCAGTGAACACAGCCAACAGCTGCTACGTCACCACAGTCCCTTTCTTTAGTCCTCTCTCCCATTAACAGCTCACAGGTTTGGCTGAGCTACTCACCACTTGTTCCACAAAGTCCCAGTTGACTAAAGTATCAGGATCGGCAAAATGAGCTGTGTAGTCTTGTTCTTCAGACACCACAAACTGGCAGCTGGAAATAGGGAGGAAGACAGCGAAAGGGTAGATTGTCAGAATCCACCAATAAGCCCTTAGCAGAAATCATCATCTCTTCACTTAGAAATCAAATGCAGGCCACTGAGCAGCCATGGTTAGTGAAGCACTGTACTAGACTTCAGCCTCAGTTCTGAGCCCTGGCTCTGGAAGGGATCCAAAGACTCAGCAGGCAGAAGTCTAAATCCACGGACTGTTTCTTCTGCTTCCAAGCCCGGTCAAACTCCCTGTAGACCTCCCTTGAACTAAAATTAACTCCAATAGCCAGCAGTAAGCCAGATTTCCTCCCTCACCACTAGGAACCCCAGAACATGGCAAGTATTCAGAGTAGTAGGAAAGAATGTTCTTAATCATTTGAGACTCATTTACATAGAATACAAAATGGTTACTTCAGTCTAGATCCAAGGTCAAATCTTACATTATGACTAAGGCTACCCAAAAGGAAACAAAAGAATATCAGTATTTGAGCAAATGTATGCCAAGCACTTCAACTTGTCATTTAATTCTCCCTTAAGAAATTTCCATTTCTTCATAGAAAAGCTGACTCTCAAAGTGGTTAAGTAAATTACCCAAGGTCAAAGGCCAAAACGAGATTCAAATCTGGGTCCAATTCCAAACAATTTTTCTACCTCGTTGTAATACTAAGACATTTGTCGTAAAATTGTATTTGTTGGCTGAGGTGGGAGGATTGCTTGAGCTCAGGAGTTCAAGAACAGCCTGAGCAAGACCCTGTCTCTACCAAAAACAGAAAAAATTAGCCAGGCATGGTGGTGCATGCCTGTAGTACCAGCTACTCAGGAGGCTGAGGCAGGAGGATCACTTGAGCCCTGGAGTTTGAGGTTGCTGTGAGCTATGATAACAACATTGCACTCTACCACAGGCAAAAGAGCGAGACTGTCTCAAAAACAAAACAAAAACAAAAAAAACAAAAACCCGTACTTGTTTAAGTACCAAGAACATCCACTTGGAAAATGAGTTGAAGAAAGGGAAGGAGGGGAAAAGAGAAAAAGAACCAGACCAAGTTCCTTTCTGCCTCTCTCCCACATAGTTTAAAGGAAGCCTCCTCGTTGCAGTTCCACAATTACTCAGAGAGACCCAATTTCACTTTCCTCCTTAGGGTAGTAATACTCACTTGGCCTGTAAAAAGAGTTCCTTGTTAAAAGGCTTATGTCCCCACTTGTTCCTTTTTCCCCAACTGCCATGTCCACTGCCTTCAAAGTGACCTGCATGGCCGCGGGGTTCAAAAGTGAAATTCAACAAGTGGTTCAGGTTGATCTTCTTAGGACCAGAGAACTGGGCAGGGCTAAACTCTGCCCGTTGAGCCTCTGCTACCTAGAGACAATGAGAATGAATCAGGGTAATTTAGATTAGGACAACACTTACCAATTTACAGCAGAAACTCACACAACCCTACTCCTACACAGCTTAAAATATTAACTAAATAAAACATAGACTCAAAGCAAACAATCTTCCTAGGAGAGGGTAATGCAAAAGCCTACCCAAGAGTGAATGGGAGTGAAGAGGAGGGAAAAGAGCCTTTAACATACAATTACTTAAACTGTTTAGTCTGCTGTGCTAAGTAGCAATTAACGATTACAGCACAAAACCCAGCACAAACTCCTCTAGCTATCTTGAAGCACAGATTTATTTACTGAATTAATCTTTAGACCTGGCAACCTTCACTCTTGTTAGCCTATTTGTTCTTTGATTTCTTTCTGGTAAAGTGAGTCTTTGGAGGTGGCTGGCAGGCAGCTACTAACTGCCCTAGGCTTCTGGATCCTGCCAGAGTCCTCTCATCAAAGACACACACCGCTATTCATTGTTAATTAATACTGACAGAATTAGAACATGTAGGCAGAGTAGCTCTGTGTCCAGAAATAAACCCAATCAGCAGATTTAGACACAGTTCAGAGAGCGGCAGGAAACCATATATGAGAAATACCACTGCACACAAAGATGGAAGAAACCACGTCAAGGTGTATTTCAGTTCCCTCAACATTCCCAAACTTAAGTGGTATACACAGGTGCTGTAAGTCAGCTAGTGCATTTCCCCATCTCACTTTCCCCTTTAACATTACATACACTTTGCCAGACACTTTAAATGGCTACATACCATTACCTTATATGGGTACACCATATTTTATTTTACTTATTTTACTTTTTTTTTTTTTTAAGAGACAGGGTATCACTGTCACCCAGGCTGGAGTGCAGTGGTGCGATCACACCTCACTGTAATCTTGAACTCTTGACCTCAAGTGATCTTTCTACCTCAGCCTCCCAAAGTGCTAGAATTACAGGCATGAGTCACCATGCCCGGCCATAAACCATATTTGAATGCCCTACTGTATGACACAGATTATCTGTAGCTTTTCCACTATAACAAAATAATACAGTAAGCTATGACTGGGCCACTGCACTCTAGCCTGGGTGACACAGTGAGAGCCTATCTCTAAAAAGCTAAAGACAAAAAACAAAAATAATGCTGAGATAAGCACACTTTTTGATAAATCCTTTTGTACAAATATTTAGGCACTTACAATGTTCTGTTCAATACTCCTAAATAGTATCTGGTATACAGTAGGCAAGGAGCAAATTTTTGGTGTCATTAATCAATGTCATTTTATTACCTAAATATCCAAAGGGTACCTATAATTCAAACGTGGTAATAGGCTGGGCATGGTGGCTCACACTTGTAATCCTAGCACTCTGGGAGGCCGAGGAGGGTGGATTGCTCAAGGTCAGGAGTTCGAAACCAACCTGAGCAAGAGCGAGACCCTGCCTCTACTAAAAATACAGAGAAATTAATTGGCCAACTAAAAATATATAGAAAAAATTAACCGGGCATGGTGGCGCATGCCTGTAGTCCCAGCTACTCGGGAGGCTGAGGCAGGAGGATCGCTTGAGCCCAGGAGTTTGAGGTTGCTGTGAGCTAGGCTGACGCCAGGGTACTCTAGCCCAGG
>CAUYRT010009520.1:0-66071 GCA_963574885.1 Lepilemur ruficaudatus | reverse complement strand
CAAGCTATCATCCTGCCTCAGCCTCCCGAGTAGCTGGGACTAGAGGCATGTGCCACCATGCCCAGCTGATTTTTTCTATTTTTAGTAGAGAGAGAGTCTCACTCTTGCTTAGGCTGGTCTTGAACTCCTGAGCTCAAAACTATTCTGCCACCTTGGCCTCCCAGAATGCTAGGACTACAGGCATGAGTCACCATCCCTGGCCTCATCTTCTTCAATAGTCAAACTTAAATGCAGTTGAATTTATTTTTTTAGTATATAGAAATTAAAAGGATGGTTATATCATGTGTGATGTTACCCTAAGGGAATGGTTTGCCTGCTAAGAATAGAATGAAGATGAACAAGTACAAGAGATAGAGTTATGAAATGCAAAGTGATCCCAAAGTAATGGGATCCAAATGTATAAAGGGTTTCCTATGATGATTACATAAACTTTCATAGCCCCTCTAGACACAGGAAATTAAAATAGAGAATAATTTTCTTAACTGCTGAGTTTGAAGTTAGATACCACAGCCAAGACGTTGGTAACTCTTTCAAGAAGCCCAAGTACACCTGGATGAGTATTCGCGTAGGGCCAGCTTTGCAAGTCTGATATTCCTAGATAGTGAATATATGAATTTTCTAAAGAGAGACGGAGCATGAATTATAGGAGCAATGACTGAAGCAACACACTTGTGCTTGGAAGAAGGGCGTGGCTCTAGATTTTGTTGGAATCCATCAGCTAAAGCCCTGCTAATTTATTGCTGCTTAATTCCAACTGTCCTTAAATTCTCCCTTTCTTTGAGTTTTTAAAAGTTGAAAGTGTGTTCATTCTTAATTGTGATTACCTACTTTCCCCACTGACAATGCATGATAAAGAGCAAGGCCACAAAAGCCCATCCTGTTGAGAATGAAGTTAAAAGGCCTGTTTGTCTTAGACCTGTGATTTAGCATACAATGGGTTTCCAAGAGGACCTGCTCTTTTTTTATCTCTACATGATTGTTTTGAGTGAAAACTTTAAAGCCCTTTCACATACCGTTAGCTTGCCTTCTGGGGATATAAGCACAGCATATATAGAGGATGAAAAAAAAATAAAAGAAACGTTTCTCATTTTGCAGCCAAAAGTATTTTTTTAAACAATACCATATTAAAAGTCCAGTATCAGTGGTATGTATTCTATTCTCAAGATACTCATCAATTCAAAGAATACAGGTCCTTCTTTGTTTGGTTTTTCAATGGTTTCAACACAACAGGATGCAACATTGTTTTGTTAAAGCAAAAAACAAAGATTGAACATTTCTTTACTACTTATTAAGAGTTAGTTAATGCTTATACTAAAGCCCCAATTTTCTATATATGCTAGAGATTATTTGTTAATTAAACAGGACCTATGGCCAATATAGAAAATAAGCCAAATGATAATGATAATTATATATTTTTATATAATGATAATTATATATTTTCAGAAAAGTAATAGAAATTAGGACACAAATATACAATTTATCATAGATTTTCCATTATTATTTACAATTTTCCCAGTCAAAAAACTGCTAAACTATTAAAGAATGACATTAAATTTTAACATTAAGTCACACATATGTTAAAGCTTCGCCATTGAAACGTGAACTAATTCTTAAATTTATTTTAGAATTCATCATATGTTGTAGTTCAAGGAACTTGACAGATTTTGAATCTATGAGAATCCTAATGATTTTATCTCTTTAGAAAATATAAATATAGATTATAGTGAAATATTATAGCCAAATATGCATATTGCATGAAGATGTATTACACATATCACAATAGAGTTTCATACATAGTTTTGGTTGGTAATTAAGCCTGAGTTATTAACAATGGGATAGTGTCTACATGGATTTAGTTTAGCTAGAATAATCACTTAGGAGTCAGATCATTCAGGGGATTTTTGGTAGCAGTGTAATCTAAGGGAACTAATTTATTAGAATTCAAGTCTCTTGAAAAACAGAATAAAATATGTAGAAATAATAGAGTCACAAGTACTTAGATTATTCACATCAGTTTTCAGCATGGCAGTTTTAAAGGGATAAAGACAAGATGAAAAATATTTTATGGTGATAAGCAGTAGGATGAGAGAGAATTTAGAACCATGGCATGTTACTGATTACTGAAGCAACTCATTTTTAACCTAGTGTACAGACGACTCTGGAGTATATGCACGTTCTGTATATAACACAAAAGAATGTAACTGGACCTGATGATGGAAAGTTCCAGGAGGAGATTTCAGTGCTATGTGAAAATGTAGGCAGTATATTTCAATGGTATGGACTTCCCTGGAGTGTTTTGTTTGTTGCTTTTTCTGTTATTTTTTTTTTAAGTTAGAGGTATTAAAAAGTAGGCAAGATAGCAATTGGCAGGGAAAGTGCAGAAGAGCTAGCTCTTCTAATTCTTAATATTTATGATTCTGAGTAAAGATAAAGCTGAATGATTCCAAGTATAGGACTAATTATATATCAAGAGAATATGTTATCAGAAGACAACTTGGCTACATGTAAATCTACTTCTTAAAAATGTATATTTTCACAGCTTTCAGAGAATATATTTGAATATTATAAGTACCTAATGAAGCTTCATAGTAGATTCCATTCCATATATCACATATTTAAAAAGAGTGAGTTGTAAAAGTATTATTTTTGTTAATAATATTAACAGTAAGATAAATATTAATAGCATTTATTGATGGTAATGTTCTCTGCGTTTTAAACACTATCATTCAGTAACTCATTGAATTATTAAATGAAGGCATTTAAAAGTTAGCTAATTGCTCAAAGGTCACCTAGTTAATTGTTGAATAAAAACTCAAGCTTCAGTTTCCCTGAAACTCATGTGTCACTTTTCCATGATTTAATCACTGTACCCATGCTTGTTTTATTTTTTTCACTTATTTCACCTCGATAATTATTTTAAAAATCTACTTTGTTCTACACAGATAATATGTAAAGGAATTTAGCTCAGTGTTATATAATTAATTTCATTAAAGTGACACAATTAGTGTAAAACACGTCTAAAACAGAAAGACCAAGAAGACAAGCATTTGTTGTATATTTCATAAAATAAAGATAACAATTGTTGAAGAATAATGAAGTATGACAAATTAGGCATTGTTTTCGAGTTTAGGAAAAATGTATGTATTTTGTTGGCTTTTGGCTTTTGTTTTTTTGGATGGGTCGTACTTGAATCACGGATATTTTGGCAAGGCTGTGATTCTTCAACGAGCATGATGAATGAGGCTTTTGAAGACGGTAGGCAACTGCCTCTGACTTCAGCCCTGGGAAACTCTATGAGCCCTGACACGGTCAGCCTTTTACAGAAAGCAACAATTTCTTTAAGACCTCTGACTCCAGATAAGTTTATTTGCTTGCCTTTTCTTTCTCCCTAGTGACTCCTCTGGGGCAGCAAACTTAGTCCCTTTCAGTCAAAAAAATAAAAGATCACACATGATTTAGCAAGTTTGTTTTCGCTTCACATATATGCTTAGGTAATCGAGACAATATCAATTATTTTTTTTGCCTTTATCTCCACACATAAAATAAACGGGAGTTTTTGAGACCACTGTCCATGTAAGTCAGGCAAAAGCTTTTATTTATAAACATTAGGGCTCTGCATGAATTAGTGGGACTTGTGTAAAATGATGATTAAAGTTGGTTATCAGATCATTTAACTCTCTAAGTTGCATAGATTCCTAACCTGATAGATAAAACTATCTAAACCATGACACTAAGGAGCAGAATAATAAGAAACTAAAAGTGGCAAAGGATTATTCATTAGCTAGCAATAAAGTTTCAGAGAATTATTAGAAAAATCTAGATATATTAGTTTTCTGCAGGGAGAAAGAGACACAGCCAAAGAACTGAAACATATACAGTTCAGGCAGCTGATTAGTGTTAGGGCAAAAGCCTGTCTATGTGATTTCCCATGAATTGGGATTCCCCAGGAATAATAGCTCAGCGGTTTGCTGTCCATGGAGACAAAATGCATATGTTTTTTCCATCCTTTCAAACTTCTTCTGCCTAAGGTCAATAATAAATACTATAATTAGAGTAGTTTATGAAATATGAAGCTGGAGAGGTGAAAACAGAGGAATTAGCACAGGTGGGAAAATGCCCGTTAAGGTGTATTCCACGAATGTGCAGCGTGACAGCTCACTGTATTGAATTTTAACCACCTGGGCACCTCTGCGCTCACCGAAACACTCCGTGTATACTGAGTGGATTCTTGGTAATAATGAAAATTTATTATTTTGCCAAAGAAGAATTTTAGGAATTATGCATAATTATGAAATAATCTCATCCTATAAGTGGTTCAAAAGCTACAATGTCCCCCAGCATCACTAATAGTTTTTCATTAAGTTTTCATGTTTGCCTCCTGTCTTTATCAAGATCACCTAGAAAAAGCACCATCTGGTCAAAAAGATACAGTTTACCATATGCTTTCTCTGTTCTAATCTGTGTGTTGAAATCTAAAAACTTCCCATTTTAAAAGTGGTTATAATAAATCTGTCGTATATGCTCAGATATGACCAGTGTTAGTTAGCTTCTAAGAAGTCTTTGTGTGAGCTTTGCATTATTTAAATTGCTATAAAATAACAATATTGCTTGTCCGTCTGCCTATTTAGAGGTCAGATATTTTTGTCAAGAACTAATAATTTGGTGCCAAGTCAATTCAATGAGTAAGGGAAATAGTTTAATAAGTGGTTTTGAAACAATGAAGAAAAAATGAATCTCAGTTCTTACTTCACTTTACAGATAAAAATACATCTGGAATGAATCTAAGGTTAAATATTTGAACTGTAAATCTGCTAAAAGGAAACATAAAAGAATTAGTGACATTGAGGTAGGCCAATAGTTTCATAGGAGAAAAGCACTAAGCATAAAAGAAAATAATATGTAACTGGAATTCACTGAAATTAAAAATCACAGTGCGATCAAAAGATGATATTAAGAAAATGAACAGGCGAGCCATGGACTGGAAAAGTATCTACAGTACATAGATCTGAGAGAGAACTTGCATCAAAAACACAGGTGACCCTTGAACAATGCAGGGGTTAGGGGTGCTGACACCCTGTGCAGTTGAAAATCTGTATGTCCCTTTTGATTGTCCAAAAGTTTAACTACTAATAGCCTACTGTTGACCAGAAGGCTTACTGATAACAGTAAGCAGTTATCAGCAAGCAGTTGATTAATACATATTTTATATGATATGTATCATATACTACATTTTTATAATAAAGTAAGCTAGAGAAAAGGAAATGTTATTACAAAAATCGTAATCAAGTGGAAGTGGATTATCATAAAGTTCTTCCTTCTTGTGGTCTTCATGTTGAGTAGGCTGAGGAGGAGGAGGAGGTAGAGAAGGGTTGGTCTTGCTGTCCCAGGGGTAGGGCAGAGGCTGAAGAAAATCCACATATAAGTGGACCCACACAGTTCAAACCTGTGTTGTTCAAGGGTCAACTGTGTATAAAAGTTTCTGATAATCAACAACAGAGTAATAATAATTCAGTAGAATGACATACAAAAACTTGGAAAAAAATTCTTCACAGCAAAACATACACAAACCGCCAAAGAGCCTATGAGAATGCATTCAACATTATTAGTCATGGAGGAAATGCAAATTAAAGTGATAATGCTAAACTCTTTCACACCCACTAAAATGACAACATTTAAAAAGATTGGCAATACGAAAAGCTGACAAGAATGCGTATTATTAATGCATTAGTTTCTTATTGCTGCTATAACAAATTTCCACAAAGTTAATAGCTTTAAAAAACGCAACTTTTTTATCTTACAGTTCTACTGGTCAAAAATCAAAAGTCCTAACATCAAGGTGTTGGAAGTTCCTTCTGGAGACTCTCCTTACTTTTTCTTATTCCCTGGCTCATGGCATCTCCCTCCATTGTCAAAGCCAGCAGCAGAGCATCTCCCACTCTTTCTGTCTCTCTCTCCCCTCTGTCCCTGCCTCCATCACGTCTTCTTCCCTGACTCAGAATCTCTAGCCTCCCTCTTATAAGGACTCTGTGATTATACTCAGCTTAGCAAGTAATCCGGGTAACTGTTCATCTCAAGATCCTCAACTTAATCATATTTGCAAAGTCCCTTTTACCATGTAAGGTAACAAATCCACAGGTTTGGGGGATTAGGACATGTTTGGTGGGGTCGTTATCTCACTTATCACACAGAGCAACTTGAATTCTCAAAGATTGCAGGTGGTAACATAAAATGGCACAACATCATGGAAAAACAGTTAAACATAGTTACACACAAACAATTAAACTTTATGACCCATCAGTTCTGGTCCAGGGTATTTATCAAATAAAAATAAAATGTGTCCACAAACAGGCTTGCATAATTGTGCTCATAGCAGCCTTAATTATACTTGACAAAATTTAGAAACAACTCAAATATCAATCAGAGAATAGATTCATAAATTTTGGAATATTACTACAATGGTATACTATGCAGCAACAAAAAGAAATAAATTAATGATACATGCAACAGCATTCAAGGATCTTAATCTTATCTTGATTGAAAGAAGCCAGACACAAAAGACAACATATGGCACGTGAAAAGGTATAAGAATCTAGGAACAGGCAAAACAAACTGGTTTTGGTGTAAATCAGACTGTGGTTTCCACTTCAGGGAAGAAATGGAATAAAAGGGCATATAAAATAACTCTCTAGGGTGATAAAAATATTCTATATCTTGGTTAGGGTGTTGGTTGCACAAGTGTATACAATTGTCATAAGTCATCAAAATGAACACATAGGATTTGTGCATTTGATTGAATGCAAATCATAGGGCCATAAAATAGTTTAAGCAAGTAAATATGTTTTAAAATTTTTATATTGACAAAACTTTAAGACTTTATGTTACGTTTTTCTTCTACTGGTCTCAAATGTTGCCTAAAGGTAGTGCAAATTTCATTATATTGAATCTGTGTAAAAGAAAGTAACCACAACCACAACATTTTATTAATTGTGAACCCAACTGTGTATGAATGGTCTATTCTTCTCCTTCTTGATTTCTTCTCTCCATTTTCCTGGATAATAGATTATGATCACTGGAAGCAAGCAACTTGACCTATTAGTAAATGGGAAAATATTTTTTCTTCATTTAATATAGCACAAAAAGCCCTATGGCAAAATATTTTTATTACAGTCAATTCTAACAACATTTGGATTCTGAAATAAAATTCCTTGCATGTTTGATTGATGATTTTCTTTTATGTTAAATTAAATGAAGATATGGTATCTACCTAGAATCAATCTTTATCCCTATCTCTATCTAGATATCCATGTATCTATTCATCTGTCCAATTACCCGTCTACCTATTTATTAATATCTGCATGGAAAACATAATCTATTATATGCTCATAATTTTACATTTTGCACTGAACTTTCTTCTATTCATTTTAGAAGATTCTGTTTATTCATCAGAAGTATTGATTCCATCTGAATAAAGGAAAGCACTAGCAACAACCATACTAATGTTCTCTAGATCTTTGTTGAAAACCCTAGGGCATGCAAAGGGATTGTTTTCCTTTTGCCGACATGTGCCTCCTGCATTGAAATGCCATAGCATTTTGTTCACTGAGTCAGGCAGCTGACATAATCATGTCAATCATTTCAACAAAACCAAAGCAAACATTGCATTTCTCCATGAATGTCTTATGTTGAATACTGATAAAGTTAACAGGGATGTGCAGGTTTTGCCTGTAACCTCTGCTGAACTCAAATACTGTCAAGATAACAGTGGCATTTACTTTAGCTTCTCCAAGTTACTCCAGTTACTGATGCTTTCCCTGTTTCTGAAATTACCCATCAAAGATGATTTTTGTGACATCTGCAGAAGTCCACAGAGCTTAACTGCCTTCTAAATTATACTCACTTGTTCTCAGGGATTTGATGATGAACCTCAAAAATTAAGTGGTAAGACCAAAAACACACTTTGGAAGTTTTTAGTAAGGGGGTAGGTTTGCTTGGTGCAGGTGCTCTCCTTGTGAGATCGAGGACCATCTCTTAATTGATACTGACTGATCCTAACATAATAATGCAAAAGAGGACAGAAAAGAGGACAAAGCAGGTAAAGGAAACATGTCTGCTACTCTGACATGTCTTTCCTTTTTTACGTTTGCCTGGTGGACTACAATTATCTTTCAGATGACCCAAACAACTCTGCTCACAACTAGTATTGTGATTCTATTGTCATTTTTTGCATAATGGTGCAATAATTTGCACTAATCAGAGTGACTTTCTCAGAGGTTAAACAAACAGCACAATTGAAGAGAAATATATCGCAAACATTTTATACTTGTATAGTGAGTGGTCCAGGGACTTAAAAGTATGATGCATATTAAATTATCATACGGACACCAACTCATACAGTTCTGTAAGAATGAAACTTTGAGTCCAAATCAAGCAATTTATATCAAATAAATGGCAACAATTGTTCCTACTATTATTATATGTCATAGGTAAAATAATTAACTATATAGTTACACAAAAAAGTGCAAAATATTTACCAACCCGTATGTGTCTCTGGAATTTTCTTTACTTAGATAATGTTACTTTTTATAATTAGCATGTTCATCTATAGAGGGCAGTGCATGTCTAACAAGACATAGCATAAACCATCATAATCCTTAAACTAGAAAATTGAAATAGTCTTATCTCTGGCCTACATAGTTATGACCTTTCACCCTTCACGATTGTCATGTTCTGTGCAACTCATGCTCTCTTTAATACGTGAATATAAGAATGGAACTGCCTTGAATAAAAACCCTCTGTATTAAAATATGCAAAGAGCTTTACTCCTTAGCTTATTCACACAATGGCCATTTTTATTATATTAGACTTTGTCTTCTCATCATTTCTCTCCATGTGTTTTCATTACTACGTGCTCTATCTTTTGACAACTCTAAAACATCATCTTGTGAGCGTGGTGTATTAGTTTCCTGGGACTTTTGTAGCAAATTATCACAAACTGGGTGTTTAAACAACAGAAATTTATTCTCTCGCAGTTTGGAGGCTAAAAGTCTGAAATCTAGGTATGAGTAGGGTTGGTTGGTTGCTTCTTGGGGGCTCTGAGGAAAAATCTGTTCCGTGACTCTTTCCTAGCTTCTGGTGGTTTCCAGCAATAGTGGACATCCCTTGGTTTGCAGTTGCATTATTCGGGTGTCTACGTCCATAGTCACATGGCTGCCTTCCCTCTGTCTGTGTCTCTCTTCTGTCATGTTTTTCTCCTCTGTGTGCGTGTCTCTTTCTGTGTGTTTTCTCCTTTTCGTACAAGGACATTAACCGTATTGAGTCAAGACCCCATCTTCGCTTACCTCTTAATTATATCTGCAAGGATCCTAGTGCCAGATAAGGTCCCATTCACAGGTATTGGGGTTAGGACTTCAACATACTGGGGAGGGAGACACAATTCAGCCAAAAACAAATGGGATATGCATTTATGCTTCTGGCTAGTTTTGCTTATTTTCATTTTTCAATCTATCATGTCTTATCCCCATTCCTTCTTGGAAAACCTTCTTCTGCCAAATCTTAAAACTCCAGCTCAAGTGTCCATTCTCTGTATAGCGTTCCATATTCTTCTTGAGACAGACCCATTCTCTCTTCATATGAAATTTCACATGATTATTTTGACACAGTCCTTACAACAAAAGTTGCATCACTATGTCTAGTACACAGTATGTTCTCAACAAAGTTTTTTAAATAAGTGGTACTTATATTTTATTATAATTATAATAATCTATTTGACTAGAAATCCTTGAGCATATTAGACTATGTCTTGTATGTATACTCACGCTGGTTCTTAATAATATTTATTCATTTGAATTGAATGATTTTGTAAAAATGAATATTGAATAATTTATCTGAATCCTAAGTATTTGAGAATTGCTTAGTCTATTCCTATCTCTTTTTCTTTGGAAATGGATCAATATCATTTCTTACAAACAAAAAACATTTATTTTTAGGGTCTTTCTCTTCCCTCATTGTCTTTCGCTTTAGATTTGTCCATTGTTCTAACTGAAGATAAACAATGAGCATGTTTAATTTGTGATGGAATATAATCTGGAAAGATGTAGAATATTTCTTAAGTATCTATATTATATGAAAATTGTTATGATCATTGTTAAACATAGAGAATTATTATAAATGCATAAACTACAAAATATTACTAGAAAACTACATGATCATTCTACAGACTAAACCAGTTATAAATGGGCCATTATAAGTAGACATTAGCAATTTGTAAAGTAAGATGAGAAGGTCCTGGTGACTTTCTTTTTTAGTCAGTGACTGTCTGTAAAATTCGACATCCACCAAAATGAAGCTTAGAGAAATGTCTTTGCTCACTGAACTAGGTATTACCATAAAATCACTGATTCCACCCAAAAAGGTACGTTAAGTGTGAGGGCATTGAATAGCCACTTGTAATGTTTGTTCTAAAAAAGATAATGACATTTAATATGAAAACAACACGTAGCAATGTTTTTCACCTTATCAGTCTAATTGGCATGAATTCTCTTTCTAGTCTCCTAGCCAACTTTTAAAAAGGTAGGCACCTATATTTTCAGCCTGCAAGTATATTATATACTATACATTTACATGCATTATACTATATAATAGCAGGTAACACTGAGATTTTAATTATCCTATATATACTTGAATGTTCCAAGTAGTACATTAATGACTACCTTTGCCATAAATAAATTTTGTATTTATATTGTAACTGATGATTCAAAGAACAGATTTCTCCAAACTTACCAACTACAGTTCAAGCAGGTTCTTCTCGCTTAAATTAACATCCCTCTATATGTATGTAAATATTAAATATATGTATATGTGTATATTTTATATAAATATGCTTATATATGTGTGTGTATATATCTATATGAGTGTATTTTTTCCTGAAAATGTATCTTAAATCTTTCCGAAGTCTTTAGTCAACAATTTTCTTGTATTAATAGAACACAAAACTAAACTTGGTATTTAAGGTGTAGGCTTTCCAATTTACTGATTATCTTACCAGTTCCTGGTCCCATAACTGCAGTCTATGCTTAATTAAACAGAAGTACTCACTGTTCCCATCTCCTTTATTTCACATTCTCACCCACCAGGGTTTGACTCACCTTCAATGGCCCCTCTCCAATGTCAGCTCCTCCCTGAAATCTTCATTTATCTCCCCAACTAGATTCAGAGTTTTTCTCCTTTAAATACTGTCCATGCTTTAGTCTCACTTAGTGCATTTGGAACGCTATCTGCTTTACACTATTTTAATTATCACAATAGAGGCATCTCTACTTTGAAATTATAAGCTCCTTAAGAAGAGGGATTTTCCTAGGCATCTTTATGTTTCCATATGATAGCACGGTGCCTGATCCTCAGTGGATAGTCAATAAATACTTGTTGAAATAAACTGGATAGAAGTATTTAGTGCAATTCTAAAGTCAGCACCTATTAGTAAGGACCTGTGCCACAGGGAATCTGTCTCAAATTACTCAGGCAGAACTTTATAAGTATGTTTAATATTGAAAACAAAAACTCGCAATTAGAAATTAAAAGATTATCAAATAATGTATATCAGTAAATATTATTTATATTTCCCTATTTTAACGAGGCAGGACAGAGCAGTATTTTGTATTCTGGATTCTGAATCATTCTTATTGCTGGCATTGATAAATAGGGATTTTAAAAACCATGTCCGTAGTGTGTAAGTATTGGCAAGGATGCATACGGGAAGAAAAAAGAAACATGAGGTCTCAGATGTTAATGTTTTCACAAGAAATATGATGTCTTAGATTATACCTCCATTTGCTCGCCTACTACTTCCTAAGAATTAATTATTGAATCCTAACTCTAGAGACCTCAGAACGGTGTTTCTGATCTATTTTCATTTTAGCAACAAAGAAAATAGGCCAGAGCTTTGGCGGTAGTTATTCTAACTAATCTTAGGATTTAACAAAGGCATAAAATTTGTCATCAATCTACAAAAAACAGACTTAGTGTATTAATTCTCCTTCATGGAAAAATTCACCTCTTAGCCATCCAGATTATTTTTTCTTAAATCAAAGAAGATCATGATATTAGCAGAGAATCCACAGAGAGCAACAACTCTGAACAACAACAAAAAACTTCTCCCTCATTTCCCAGGAACAACTGATACCTCACATGTTAGAGATACTTAGGTAATTAAGAATCCAAGACCTCCAGAGCAACCAAAATCATACAGGAAGATGCCAATATTAAAGTAAAAGAAATTTATGAATATCCAAGAGTGACTTTTCGTTACTAGTTAATTGTTGTTTCAGGGAAAATTGAATAACTGAAGCTATACATACAAATTACTCATCTAGATGTCTTCCTTTAGATGTAGAGGCTTTGAATGGCTGAAAACAGTCTATTACATTGAGCAGAAAGTTTGGCACAATCTGTATAGTTACTTACATTTGCTTTCTTTTGTTATATGTAAAGTCACATGTTATATATTTTAAAGAGATGCATTCAGGTAAACTGAGTCATGATATCTAATAAAATCAATCTAATCTTTAATAAAACTTGATACATTTTTCTTTCTCTGAGTACATAATAAAAAGACACAGACATTTAATTAAAAGAAGAAACTTTTAAAGATAGAGACATTCATTCACTTCAGTGACCTCTGCTTACAGAAAGATAAGAACATCTTCTCCTGGAGAAACTAAAAGCTTGATTATACCATCCCATGTTTTTTTAGGAACTTATTCATATTGAAGATAATGAAATTACCAAGCATTTCAGGATCATAACATTAAACTTTCTTAAAATTTCCCTTATTAGATTATTTTTTATTAAATGACCTTAATGTCAGAGGTTGCTTTTTGTCATTTATTATTATATTTAAACTTACACAAAATAAAACTTACTCTGTGATGTATCCAGGTTTAGGAGTTTTGACACAGGCATAGTTTCTTTTAACCACCACCACTCACAGGACAGAGAACAATTCCAACACCCCAGGAAAATTTTTGGATACTACCATTTTCAGGGAGACACTCCTGTATGAGCCTAACCACTGGCAACATTGAATCTGTTTTCTGTTCCTGATAGTTTTACCTTTTTCAGACTGTCATATAAAGAGAAACATGCAATGTGTTATAGTTTTTAACTACGGGGTGTTAGGAGAGAAAGAAAATCTGATTATTATCCACGGTTTCCAGGATCGTTTGTGGATATTGAAGGATTTGCTCATTTTTACATGTTCTTTTGCCGTTCATGTTATTTTTGTCTGAAGAGAAGGAAGATGCATTGTACTCTTGTACCTTTGTCCAAATTTTTCTCCATAGTCCCATTACCAGCCTATGATCTTCCCTTTGTTTTTTTGTACTTCTCTGGGAAAATTTCATATCCTGTGTACTAGGAGAACAATATCTTTAGAAGAAGTGTTCTATCTGTGTTTTACAGAAAGAAATAAAGCAGAAAATGTATTTTTCTGAAACTGTTTAAAAATATATATCCATAACGTAATGGAGAATTGATATAAATAGAAAAAAACTACTTAAGATTAACATATTTTTAAAAGAACATGATTGTCCTCAAAAGAAGAAAATTCAGAGTTAAAAAATAAAACCCACTACATATTTTTTATTGAGTCTATCTCTGTAGCACTTTCTTGTTCTTTAATCTTTTTTTCTTTCTTTTTTATCACTTGGTTTTTGAAAACTTAATTCTCTGTGCTGTACTTTGAGCAGTAAAAAGTATATCCAGAATGAGAAAACTTCTTAAATGTTGCTTTTTATTAGAGCAAAGATCCCTGAATGGAACAGGAGAGAAACAAACCTAGTAAGATTGATGAGGCAAAAAAAAAGAGAAGGAGAAGTTGAAGAAACTGAAATGCTAATAATGAGGATTTGTTTGGTCCCAAGCTACAGAGTGTTCTACAAGTCTAAGCACAAATACCTCAACCTGTCGTTCTAGGTCAAAGAGTCTCTCCTTAATCATACCATTGGTTCTTAGCAGTTATAATTTTCTACCAATAAATGGGTGAGCAATATTCAATTAGAAGAGAAATTTCTGATCCATTTTCCTGTATTCCAAAAGATGCTTTAGACACATGGCTTTTCGTAGTAACTTAATGTCATTCAATTCTAACTGGTTTTGTGGTATAACTCACCATATCTGTGATGATTTGATTTAAAGTCAGTTTTCTTTTAAAAAGTAGCTTGCTGGCAATCACCAAAGTACATTTCATAGGGTAGATGTGCCAGGTCAACGTTGAGTAAGAATCACCATGCATGTGCGTGGTGAACTGTATCAGATAGGGAAGTCATTCATGGTCAAAGCCTGCCATAATATAGGGGTAACATTTGGAATCTATGTAGGTTTCATTGCGAATTATTCTACTTACAATGAATCAGTGGCGGGCAGTATGAATTATTTTGTGAAAAAGCCTATCTACTATTAATAGTTAACAGTTTGTGATTTATTTCCTAAGTTTCTTTCCTTAAGCACACTAGGTAGATTCTGAAAATCACTCCCTAGTCCACAGATGTGCAGTGCTCTGCTCTGGCCACTGTGCTGTGCTGGTGGCTGTGCAAAACCAGGAGTGAGTCATTCCAGTTTACCTGCCTCATCCGACTTATGAGTCCAAACTTTGGCTTTAATTGTTTGATTACCGTAACCCGATTGGGAAGTTCAGACCACACAGCTAGGAACTCTGCTTCAATTAGGTGATTATTAAGCATAGTGTTCATGTAAATAGGTATAATTTCTTGTTAAGCACAAATCACAATTACCAGGCTAGGGCTGGTGGAGATACCATAGCTTTGTGAATTTGGGAGGTGGATTCAGATTTTAAATCTACCTCTGCTGATTAAGATTTATGCTATGTTGAGTAAGTCATTAACATCTCCAATACTTGGTGTCTCTTCTATAAAATGGAGATAATAATATCTAATATATATAGTAGTTGTTCATAGCAAATGAGATAATGCCATTAAATCATGTAATCTACGGTAGTTCAATGCATAGTAGGTCTCTCAATGTCCTCTTTTGAGACTTCCTCAAAGCCAGAGGTCGGATCACAATAATTCAGCAGCTTCCTTGGAAGATGTCATGTAGACTGTAGACAACAAGGCTAATTTCCAATATGAACACCAAGGAAATTGAGGAGATAAATGTTTAGTCACTTCAGTTTCTGCTCATCTTCAAATCTTTAGTTTCTTTTAAAATCCATTTGGATTTTATTTATTTCAGGCCTCACAGCTGTTACCTTAGGTAGGACTGCAAAAATTTTATAAAACATCATAAAATTAAATTTGGAAATAGCTACAAATAGCACTTTGGCAGTTCTTATTCTTTTTTTTTCCTCATAAAAATGTATGAATACATATGGAGAGTGTTTCTTTTTTTTAATCTTTTTTTCTGGTGTTAAATATCTTCAAGTAAACAGAAAAAATATATATGATTTTCATCTACCACTTCTAAGTATCTGAGAAATTGAAGGATATGACACTCACACTTAAGTTGTAGTTGAGATTTTCACATAAAAATATAAAAGTGAATATATTATTACTAATAAGTTATAAATTGAAATAAATTTTTTTTCTGTGAATAGTGGTCCTGTGTGTGAAAATACAATATTCTAAAGTTAAGTAGACCAATAAAAGAATTGTTTTCCATATGCTCATTCATGTTTTCTCTATTCATGTTCTTCTATATTGTTATCAACTAATCAAGCTATCTTTTATAAACGTGGAAGTCTAGGCTGTCCTAAGAGAAAACCGTATTGAAATCTAAATCTTAGGGAAATTTAACTATATTAAAATCTAAATCTTAGGGAAATCATGTTTATATCAAAATAATTTAATTTTAGACTATTTTAAAATCAGGTTTCCTAGTGCAATGAAAATTATATGATTAAACATAAAACTTCTAACTATGGACAATTTTCAGAAAAGTTAGCAGAGTTTAAAAGTGGTAGTAAACTAACGTAAGTAGGTGATAATCAAGAATTAAATCCTAGGTAAGCATGGGCTATAAACCATTTGTCTCTTCATTAGAAAGTAGAACTATAATAGAATAAGATGAAGGTTAAATCAATTGATCAATCTGGCTTCTTTGCCGTAGGTTGTGTTTGGGATGTTTTATACTTTGTGTCTCTGTTGATTAGGTCCTTTTGTAGAAAACTCATTATTGATGTGTTTAACCAAGAGTTTCAGCTTAGACTGGGTCTATGTCAACTAAACTATGATTTTGCAACATCTGGGTAATTTTAGCACTGTATAAAAACTTTTGAATTAATACTATATACTAATACACTATGCCTCTGGATTCTTGATTCCAAATTTTTGTTTAAAGATAATTTTCCTGTGATGAAGAATAGGAAGTTTCCTTTGGTATAACCTGGTCAACAATTGCCCCAAATCCATTAGTTGTATGTGTCCTATGCTTCCTTTACCAGCAATGCAAAAAAAAAAAAAAAAAAAATGCTACTCAATTTTTTTCTTGTAATTCCTTGTATAAAAACATTATATTAATATTGGCAACAAAAAATTATATCATTATGCGAAAGGTGTAATTGGAAAAGTAACAATAATTTTAAAGAAGAAGAGAACTAAAGTAAGTGCATATGCATTAAAGAAATGGAGAAAGAGAGCAACTTGTGTTTCTCCAGGGACAGAAAGTGAGTGTGTCTTAGTCTGTTCAGGCTGCTCTAACATAAATAGATGGGTTAGCTTACAACCAATAGAAATTTATTGCTCACAGTTCTGGAGGCTGGCAAGTCCAAGATGAAGGTGCTGGCAGATTTGGTGTCTGGTGAGGACCCCATTTCTGATCCCTAGTTGATGCCTCCTCACGGTGTCCTCTCATGATCAGGAAAGAGTGCAGAGTGAAAGGAGGAAGGCACTCCAGGATCCTCTGGGATCCTGTTTGGTAAGAGCACTACTCTCATTCACCAGAGATCTGTTCTCATGACCAAATCACTTCCAAAGGCCCCACCACCTAATACCATCACCTGGGTGATTAGGTTTTCAATGTATGAATTTTGCAGACATACAAACATTCAGTCCATAGCAGAGCTGAAATTAAAATATATCTTTTTAAAAAAAGCAAGACACTGCCAATTAGCTTTTATTTCAACAGGGAGTCCTCTCTGGAGAGTATTTTATCTGTAGGGAAATGTTTAGGATACTATACAGACAAATGGCATAGCAAGCTGATTCACTTGTTTGAGGTAGGAAGCTGGGTTGAGTTCAACATTGTGAAACATTATCATTGTATCAGTATTATAAAGGCAACCTGAGGAGCTGTTGACATTAACACAGTAGGGTAGAAAGTTGCATGTTGTGAAGTTTTTCTATTAAAATCTACTCATAATATTGCTTCAAGTTCCTTAAATCTTTTCCTTCAATGATCTACTTTAATATATATTTTATATAAAACATATGCCATATATTTAATACATATATAATATCTCTTACAACTGAGTGACCTTGGGCGAGTTCTTAATTGTTCTGTTCCTTCAACTATAAAATAAAATTGAATACAGTACAGTAGCCCCTTGAATAACACAGTTGTGAACTGCTATGGTCCACTTATACCCAAGTTTTTTCAGTAAAATTCACACTGAATGTGCCTGCCTCTCCTGCCTCCCCTTCCACCTCCTCCACCTCTTCTGCCTCTGCTGCCCCTGAGACAATAAGACCAATCCCTTCCTCCCCTTCCTCCTCCTCCCCGGCCTACTAACGTGAAGATGATGAGGATGAAGACCTTTGTGATGATCCACTTCTACTTGATCAATAGTAAATATATTTTCTCTTCCTGATGATTTTCTTAATAACATTTTCTTTTCTCTAGCTTACTTTATTGTAAGAATATAGTATATAATGTGTATAACGTACAAAATATGTGTTAAGCAACCATTTATGTTATCAGTAAGGCTCTGGTCAACAGTAGGCTGTTAGTAGTTAAGTTTGGGAGAAGTCAAAAGTTATATGCAGATTTTTGACAGAATAGGGGATCAGTACTCCTAATCTCCTCATTGCTCAGGGGTACCTTGAACTGTACCTACAACAGTGAGTTGGGGTGGGAATTAAATAAGGTTGCATATGTAAAGTACTTAGTACTCATTTTGTTATGAATGATAAACTTACATTATTTTGCGTGGTAGAAAATGTCTCCAATCCCTTTATTTGCACTGTAATATTGTGTGATAGAAATTAGTGACAGAAAAATAATTAGCACTTCATTAAAATTTTTTTAGTTAAAAAATTGAAACTTTGTTTTGTATAGCTCTTGACATGGTAATAGACTGGCCTGATAAATACATTCAATCATTCAAATAAGCAATTATAGGAATCCATTTCATGTTCAGTTCTGTCCTATGTGAACCAGATGCAAAGAAAAAAAACAAGAGCATCTGCTCCAGATGCCTATGAGTCATGGCCCACTAGCTGAGAAAAAGCCTCGGATGACAAAATTTAGAAGAAAACGTTCTGTATGACTAAAACTCATGTATGCAACTTGGTGTTTATGAGATTTTGGTGATGGAAAAAATCAAGCTATCTATCCTAGGAGGACCATTAAGTCTTTAGGATATATTTATTGTCCCTTTGCTTGAACCATTATTTTAAGTATCAGGAATTGGCATTAAAAATAAAGGTTGACTATATATGTTAGATGAAGAATTACGGTTTTAAACTCCCAAAACACTATATGTAAGTTGTGAGGCAGTTAAAATGAAGTAGGTCCTTGTTGGAACATTTCTGTAAAACAAAGACATTTCTACTGTCTTATAAAAATATATTCATTGATCTGGTTAATAATGCTCCGCCGTTACTAGTCATAGAATAGTTTCTCTCTGATTTCATTGGCTTCCTTTTAGATCTGTTCCTAGTTCCTAAAAAGGTGCTCATTATGACAGAATGGGTCCAGAGATGGAGATAAACAGAAGGTTTTAACATAAATACTCCCTATAGCCTTATTTCTATTAAACAAATTAATTGTTAGCCAAATTATATAAACCATATAATCATATTCTTTAGTATTCTTTATTGGATATTTATTAGGCCTTCTTGCTTGACACTGTTTTTATCACCATTTGTTTGCTTGTTTATTTCTTGCCCGAATAAAATTATAGTCTCTTTCCCTGTGTTTGTGGATCTCCAAAGTTTATAATGAACTTGGTAGAAGGCAGAGTCCGCCATGGAGCTGAAAATATGAGATACCCATTTACTGCCTATGCCTGCAGCTACATTATCCAGGCCTCCCCATCATTATGAGAAGAAGCGTCTGATATCTATTTAATAAATACCTTTTCCATTAAATCAGTTAGAGCATATTTTAGTTGGTCACCAAGAAAAAAATAACTGATATTGAAACAAACAGATATTTGATGTGTTCCTACTCTATGCTAGGAACTGTTGACATTACTTAAAACATATTAACAATACATAATACTTTACCTATTGACTATTTCAATATTTGTAAAAATTTCTCATTTCCACTGTGCTCATACTGAAATGACATAAACTTATTTAAGTCATTTTAAAAAAATGATTGCACATTATAAAAAATTATTTATCATAGGGAACACCAAAAGCTTTTTTTTTTCCTTTCCAAATGGTGATGAGTAGGCCAAGCTTTGCTGAAGCCGTGTTAATGAGGAAGGGGAAATTTTTCTCACCCAGTGAGGGGTAAAGCATACTCCTTGCTAATAGTGTTGTAAGATTTTTTTAGTTTTTTCAGCAAATTTCCATTGTGGTTCTTCTTAGAAAGAAAGCTAGGAAATTTTTGCAAGAGTTCATTATTTTTCCATCTCTCTCATGAATTTTGAATAGATAAGTGTCTTGCTATGCCATTCAGTTATTCTGAAAAGCTAAAATAAAGTAGACCTTTGGGGTTACTGCAGAAATATACACCCACAGATTTAGATGTGGAACAATTCTGTGCAGCTTGTATTTTACATTCGCTACTCATTTCCAGAGCCTGACCTCAGCTGATAAACATTTTTCACTTTTAGTTGAAAGGAAAGGAGCTGAAAGAAAGCCGGTCTCATTTGGGGGATGTTATAATGTTATAGTCACAGCTACTTAATGCTCCCAGTGCCTTTCTTCACACCTAGAAATGTGCGAAGCTACCTTAATAGTGTGCTGGGTAGTGTCAGTTACTTATTAGTATTCTCATCCATGTGTCTTTCTGTCAATAAGGAAATGAAATTTTTCTTGGAAATTATTGATAAATAGATTTTTTCTTCCTAATCACCTTTTTAGGTAAAAGTGTGTCAGAGTTATGATAACAGGTAGCTGGTCACTTCTCTCTACAACTCATTCTCTCTCTCTCTCTTTTTTTGGGGGGGGTGATGGTCAGGGAACAGAGAAGGGAAGAGCAAATTATTCAGCTTCCTTGACAAGAATTTCTGAATTAGGGCTCAGGTAACATTTTCAGATTCGGAATGGAATCTCAAATAGGGAGAAACCAAATCAAGGTCCTGAAGGGAGAAAGCAGAGATGCTCCCCAAGGCCAGTCCTCTAACTCCCAACACCTCTCACCATGTTCCTTAACCATCCAATTATTTTCTAATTGTGGGAGGAACACTCTGGAGTATATTGAGGGAGTCTTGGAGAATGCCGCTGTGTCTGCAGCCGCAATACAAGAGGAGAAAAACCAATGGCTGTACTAGAAAACTCCAGATTACATTTGGGACATGTTTGAAAGTGGGATCATTCAATTCATTGTGCTATTTAAAATCTGCACTTAGTTTATTTTGCAGTGAATCAGTGATTGGAGAAGGAAAAGAAAGGCTCTCAAACAAGACGACAGTGAAGAGAGGTGGTGTTTATAGCAAGCAGTTTGGAGAGTTGATACCTTTTGGGGGATATAGAAAAATCATGTTTTAAAAGGCTGTAAATAACTCAAGTTTCTTCCCATTAACAAAATGAATTATGAAACTATAAAATGAGTTCACTACAATTCATCCCTTAATTTTACTCCGATATCTTCAGCATCCCCTTGCAATGCTGATATGAGCCTTAGCTATCTATAAACTCAGCTCTCTGTAAACTTTCCATGCGTAGTTCAAACAACAGAAGCTGACCTTTGAAGTCTGTCGTGACATATGACTAAAAGTAAGGCAGGTGGGGGAAGAAGGGCAGACCTTAGTTTGCTTCCTATTTTACAGCTGCATGGTGCTATTATTATAAAAGCACAGTTTCTTATCCTTCTTTTGCTTAAGAGACTGACCTCTCTGCAGCAGTTAAGGCAGAATGTGTGATTTCCACTGTAAAGAGTTATAAATTTACTGCCAAAGTGTGTGTTTGCTGAGCAATTTCAGGCCTGACCCGTGCTATTTTCAATTTTAATTCAAGTTACAGAAGGAAGATCTCAAGTCAACAATTAGAAATACAGATGTGTTGTCAGTATAAAGAATACAAGATGGTATTAAATATCCATTATAAGGAAGAAGTAACATTGAGCACAAATATAGTTTGTGAAGTCTTATGCAAGTAAAGGTGAAGCACAGGTCATTAATGTTTTTGTCATGTGGAATGAAGGTCTGAATGTTACTATGTTGAACATGATAAAGAGTTGAGTTGTTAGACTGAAAATACTTGAGTTCACCCAGGATTCACCCAGGCTTTCAATCAGGTTTGTATTATTGCCATCACTGAAGCATGAAAGCATCATTGAAGGCTTCAAATCAACCAAGAATCTCCAAGATTATCAAATGATGTGATTTTCTTTACTAGTTAGCAATTTGTAGACTAAATAAAATTGATTTCAGATATTATAACATTATCATGTATCAGTAGTTTGGCAATGCCACTGTCAGTTGAAGAATCACAAGGTTCATAAATTTGAAGAAGAGAACTTTATTTTTTATAAAGGGTTACAACTGGCAGGCTGGCCATCCTGACAGGCTGGGAAGCACAGCAAAGACCAGAAGCAAGCACTTCAAGGGAGGGAAGAGTGAGATAGGAATTTATGCCGAATGGGTCAGGTAAATATACGTATTCAGTAGCTTATAGGAGGAGCTATAAACATTCATTACGGGACACAAACATGCATGCCATGTTCACTTTGGAATGGAGAATTAGCATTTAAATGCATGAACATTATGCTCTATACATCAAAAGGTAGAGCAGATGAGACAATGGCACTCAGTGTGCAGCTTCTATAAATTGGCCAGAACCACTCCATGGTTAGTGATCTCTTATCAGGAAGTAAGGTGAGTCAGTTGCTGTGTCAAAATCCCCAAAAGGGAGGAAAGTCTGACAACTCTTCTGAGAGGGCTGATTTCTGTTTAACCCTTAGGAGAGAAAGCCAAATGGTGGCTAGCATGGGAGGGGATGTAAGGAGGCATGCCTGACCTCCCATCCCATCATGGCTAGAAACTCAGTTTTTAAGATTTCTCTAGGGTCCCCTTGGCCAAGAGGAGGTTTGGATTTTACTTTTATTTCTCACCACCACCCTGGGCGAAAGATTGTAAATATTCCAACTTATTTTTGGCAAACATAACATTAATTCAGCATAACACAAATTTTAAAAAATAAAGTAGCACACACAGTTTAGGGCCTTACGTGATATATTCTTCTTTACTAGTATTCTTAATACACACATATTTTATCTAAGGTGATTCTTTTTTTCTGTTTAGATCTCTTTTAAAACTGTATGAAAGGGAAAATAATAAATTTTTATTTTGTACTTTTGTTTTCATAATTTCTATAAATGCTATATTTCTACACAAATTTTAAATACCACCAGAAAATGAGATCTATAGGGAATACATTCAGAGACAAAGATGTTGAAAGATCTAAAACTATAGAAGGAGTATGCAGATTTGAGTGTTCGGTAAACAACAGAAAATAGCAAGGGATGTGTGAGAGTGATCTGCACAAACTAAAACTTGCAAAGAGAGGAGTTTAGGTTCATTGTAAGTATTGAAAGACTTCAGAACTGCAATGAATGGGTCTAAGACCCGTTGGGGCTCAGAAAGTGATACTTCAAGGTATGGCACTTTGACATTCTCAACTGAAGAAGCCTCAAGGTCTCTCTGATCTTTCCCCGCCCACCCCCCACTCCTGTCTCTCAATCCTCTGTCTCTCCCAAAGTACAGGCTGAAGTTGTTCTTGGAAGTTATCTTAACCTGCCTAAGGTCTGGACTTACTGAAAAAAGAAGTCAGTTAACTCTGGTCCCTTCCCTGAGGTTTTATTAACTAAACTCATGTCACAGGAAGAAACACGTAAGTCTGTTGATAAACATAGAAAAACTTTTGTCACAAACCATTGTATGCTCTGTGGGCCCAACAGACTTTGTCTCAAAGCCATTGTATGTTCTTCGAACCCATTTTGAATTCCCTTAAAAATTTATTTACTACCCCTCTAAAATCATCCACATTTCCTTCTTCTCCCTTTTCCCGAAAAAAGAAGGCTAGAAGCATCTATACCACATTGGTGGTGGGTAATTGCTCTCTGATTTTCCCCTGTGCAAGCTAATACATTTGTATGGCATTTCTCCTATAAATCTGCCTTTTGTGAGTTTTCTTTTTTTTTTTTTTTTGATAGCACACCTTCAGAAGGAGAAGGGGAGGTTTTCTCTGTGCTTCTACAGAAACTTGTGATGAATAAAGCTCTCTGGAAATGTCATGTGCTGCCTTAATAGATATTGTCCCTTGTCACTAGAAAAATTTCAAATAGATGTTAAATATCAGTAATTAAAGCTGAATAATGTCTAAGGGGTCTTCTAACTGATGTCTTATGCTTCCATAAGTTGAATCTAGGGCTTGTGGTGCAAAATCACCACCCAATTTAAGAAAATGGGTAAATTACATTAAAATGGTTAAAACTAAAATGATTTTAAAAAATCATACCATTTTGCTATCAAATAGACACCCCTGAGTAAAGAGACATTTACGCCTCTTCCTTTTCCCTTTCTGAACTCTCTAGAAAAAGACAAAAGAAAGGTGTGTTCTACAGAGTAATAGAGAACTGGTCATCATGATGCTCACAGGTAATTTAAGAGTCATCATCAAGGTAGTTTCAAGCAACGGAGTCATTTAGAAGCTTTTCTCATCCTCTGCTTCTCTTTGTGGGTCTTAGATACAACCTTTGGAAACCTACTTTGGAAATGTGGCATCCAGTTGAGAAAAATCTGCCTTCCATGAGGTGAGCACCAATGTAAAAATGATCCATGTTATATTATTAGTGGCATATCAAAGGATTAAAATAAGCCTGCTGTACAAGGACGGTCATCTCACATATTTTAAAAATCACTTTAATATAGGCTTTTGGTTTCACCTATAGTCTCTATGAAGAGCTAATTCATGACAATTACATCATATTGTGTGGAAATCCATCAGAAGAATCTTGGGATTATATTATTTTCATATTTTTTATTATTTTTTAAAGGATCTGAGAAAATAGTGAAGAGCAATGCCTAGTGAAATCACTGAAAGACAATAATACACTACATGGAATGTGTGATGAATAGGGTTGCTTTTATCTCCTGACTTTTAAAATATGACTATGAGTTACATAGTGATTCTTTGAAATTCACCACCTCTTCAGATCTTCTCAGAGGTTTTTTGTTAAGTAGAGAAGAAATAGATATGTGAAACAGGAAGGATAAAGATTGAGCTAAAAAAAATTTAGAACCAATATAATCCAATATTTGCATGGGTGGATTCACTATATTTAATAACAACAATTAGTTTCTTTCAAATTTTTTCAAGGAATTCTTTATATTCCAGGGTAAATTACTGTCTAGGTAGGAGCTGTTATGTTTTTTAACCAGTAACATGCTTTATTGTGTTATCAGTTTAAACATGACGTTTAATATTTTTTAAATGACAACATTGTTTCAACCATCACAGTTAAAAAGCCCTTCAAAACACCACAAAGAAATCATCAGTCTAGTAGGGTATATTTTTGTATAATTGATGATAAGTGTGTAATGATGTAGTAAGCTGGCAATTAGGCATAATTTGCTTATGCAAGTGAGCTGAAAAAAAATGGGGATCAATATTCAATCTACACCTATGTGAGAAGCAATTAGTTTAATTGCTGGGGGGAGAAAACCCTCAACAATGGCTAATTATGCCAGAATGACCTGCAACACTCATGTAAATTAGTAGAATTAATTATACATGAATGATTTGATTATATAAATCATGTTTAAAACCTTGAAGTTTCTATACTTAGGCATTCATAAAATGTAGTAGAAAAGGTGGCTTAATGATATAATGGATGCAGTTTAGAGAGTAATCATCAAGCTTGCCTACAATCTATTGTCACAATGCCATCTCGAAATAGACAATAGTGAATATGAAAAATACATGCCATAGTTTCTTACTCAGGTGTAATCGTTTAACGAAGAAACGTTTATTCAATAAAACACTATTTTGTATAATTATTATTTTTCTCCCAGCTTCTACTTAGTGTCTATGGGAATTACTGAGAGGCTTGTAACACTTCACATTTCTTTCAAAGTGAAAACTCAAATACTTTGATTTACTTATCACCAGCCCTGGATTTTGTTTATGAAACAGATAAAGATTTATTCTGTTCTTAGTGTGCATTCTGTTCTTCATCTATCCATGCCATTCTCATCATTTCTTACACAAAGGAAGCAGACTTTCATGTGTATCTGAAAACAGCATGCTTGTTATCCGCCTAAAATTAGTTTTAATTCTGGGTTGATCACCATTACCAGAATATCGATCTATTACCTAAATACATATGGATTCTCGGCCTGACTTTATTGAACTCCAAGCAGCGGGACTAAATTTAAATAAATTAGGGACAATGCCACAAACAAAAGCAAGCACTTGTGTCTGACTTCGTTCTCAGATGTAAAGTTACAAAGCTGAGGTCCTGTTGATATAACAGTTTATTTCAGCTGAAATTGTCTCTGGCATATATAGATAATATTTTTAAGAAGAAGATCACACACACATACAGAAGATGGATGATATTCTAACTGATTCTGCCTATTTTGGTAGGCACTCCACTTTATGGAGTATCTTCCAATTTATCTAAATACTTTTTTCGATTGAAAGTCAATATGTACCCCTCACATGATTAATTTTCTTATAAGCTTGCCTTTACAGTGTTACTTGAGTTTTATTCTAAGATATGCCTAAATGTTTTTAACTGTTTTAAATTTGTGTTACTCTACTCCCAATCAATGAACGGACCCTATAAAACCTTGTTTTGTTTTGTTTTTTAAATTTCAAAATATTAAGGAGGTACAAGTTTTTGTTACATGGATGAATTGTAATAATGCCGAACTCAGGGCCTGTCACCAGAGGAGTAGAGTGTACATTGTACCCGATAGGTATGTTTTTGTCCCTCCTCCCCTCTTAGTCTCCCCCTTCGCAGTTTCTAATGTCCTTTACAGAACCATATGACAGGGCGAAACCTTGTTTTTTAGCTTGCAACTGTGGTCTGCATCTTTGCCTTCTGCATCATTGCTTGATCCTTATGTAAGTCAGCTCTGTGGCATTGCACAGCGTCATAATATAATGTTATTAGCATGCCGTGAGGACTCTGCACACATTCTCACAAATTATAGAAAGGCGTTAAGCATGAATCTTCAGAATGCCCAAGTGCATTTTACACCAGCTCTGATAACACTCTGAGCTATATTACATTTTTGTTCTGAACGGGAGCCCCTCAGAGAGGAGGTAAAAAGTTATCTGCTGTCAAAAAGCCTTGATGTGTTTCCTGTCATGAAAGTTTCACACTTGAAAACTCAACTCGGTTTGTGTATGGAATATTCTGACCTTCTCCAGAGAATGAGCAAGTAGGAACACAAATAATAAAAAGCACTAGGCTCCAAGCTCCGCTAGTGGCTCCTGATCATCGCTGGTTATTGAACCCATAAAACTTGCAGGTAGCAACCTTGTGATCCACCCGAGATGTGTGTAATCTGAACCTTGGAGGGTGACCAGGTGCAAAAGTTCCTTACCCAAGCAGTGCAATAAGAATTTCAAATTTTGATTACCTTCTGAATTTTTGTTGGAAGTCAGTAGGTTTGAAATAATTCATTTTATGTATTTCATGGTAAGTGCATGTTTTTAGTGTACTTTTATTTTGATTTTCTGACATTGTCTTTACCACAACTATATGACATGAGCACAGCATTGTATATATGCACTGTTGAGTCATAGATGAAAAAAGAAAATAAAATCTAAGCTGAGAAAATGACTTTCTTAATTCACATAGAATATTGGTCCTAGAACTGAGCTTAATCTAGGACACCTTTCTTTGAGGTGTGGATATTGTCTGCTAGACCGGTCTTCGCTTCTAGAAGGTTGGTATGATTTGTTTAGCTCAGCAAGCAGACATCCACAATTAAGGACTCTGAAATTTAGCACAGAGCACTTTGTGTTTTCAAAACACACTGATAGCATTAGCTTGAGTACACTGAGTTGAATTATATAAAAAACTCTGTATTTCTATGGCATTCTCACCCATTTTTCCTTCCATTGACATTTAAAATTTCAGATAGAGCAAAGAAACTGGAAGAGGACCAACCAGAGCAAGTAAAATATAAATTAGGATCTATTAATTGGATTCCAGCCCTAGAAAATCTGGCATATATAATGACTCATTTGTATTTTTTAAGCAATAAGACCATGAAACTTTTTAAAGCTTTACTGAAAAATGTATTTTAAAATCAATAATTCAGATGTGAACTCTTTCAGAACTTTAAAATCAGCATATTGTGCCTTACTGATGATCATTGTACTGTCACTACGGCTCTGATAGCATTGTAAGCTTGTGAGCATCTCACTGCCTAAAACTGTGCACCCTGTACCCAAAATACTGCCTGCCTTAATAAAAAGCATCAGTAAATCCCCGTTGATTGGACTGTAAATGAATTAAATGTGTTGCTACCCCACTTCCCAGGTTCTCATTTTGTATTTAAGAGATAGCCCTAACATGCCAGAGGGGTACTACTTGAACACTCCTAACCAGAGCATTCGATCAATGCTTCAAGGCACATAACAAGTGTGTACATATCCAGCTACATTTCTGACTCAGAGGAGCTTACTCCTCATTTCCTGTCTCTCAGTTTGACGTCATTATTTACGTGTCTGTTCCTTAAAGCTGCATTCTTCACATTTGATTTGACCTTTCTCTTGCTTTTTAATTTGATGAGTCTTGAACGCAACATCTGCCCTTACCAGTTTTACATCAGCATGTAGCCTCTCAAGATTGTTTCATTCCTCTCTCCCCGTGTGGCCACAGTGAGTCAGGAAGTCTAAAACTGGGCAAGACTATGGAACACTTTTGGCTGAGGATACCCCTTCCATGTCAGTGAGCAGGAAGACCAAATCTGTCCTGATCTGTGTATGGATTGACACACAGCACTCAAACTCCTTCTTGGTGTTGCAAGGGTACACCGAAGAAACAACAAAAGCCCATTCCAGAAAAGTCAATGGTAACCTAACGCCAGGCAAGTCAAAATATAATGATATCGTTCAGTTATATGAGGTGATTCCACTTACCAACAAAAATGCAAAAGGGTCTGTCACAAATATTCAAATGTCATTTTATTTGTTGCAGAGAAGTCAGATTTGTGCCAGATACTGCCAAGAGCAGGGTTTGTGTCAATATGTGGAAACTTCAAGTGGATAAACAGGCTTGATATGACGACGAACTTTCTAACTGAACAAGTTGACTTTTTGTAGAAGGGGCTCTCTCAGAAGGCAATGCGTTCTACCCAAAAACTCTTTTAGTTTAGATTGAAAATCAAATTCCAGAGCTTAAAATCAGCTGCTTCTAAGGGGAAACAAGTCTAAATGTGAATTGCAAGACTTAGGTTAAACTTCCTCCTATTTTCAACATTCTGGGATTCTATCAACAATGAGCTCAGACTCCTAGAATCTGTATGCAAATTCTCACAGAGAAGAAAAAATAAAGAAAAAAAAGCAACAAAGCATAAATAACTGAAAATAGATGCTAACACAGAAGTAACACCTACTCTACAACTAATTGCTGGTGTGATTCTCCTCTAATTACACAGCTGTGAATGTTTCTTTTCTTTTTAAATCTTCTGCCAAGATGTCCAAATCCAAGCATGGTTTACCACAGCTCTAATAGCGGAATATAATTTGGAGTAGAATTGGTTGAGTTCCTGTCAGTAATGTCATTATTTTATTGGATGTTATTGACTTCAATAGCATTCTTAGGTGATACTTCCCAGATTAACGAGAGGATTGTTTGCAGAGAAGAAAGTAAACACTTGTCTAATAATGAAATGCATTAAAGAATTAACTTTATGTCAGTCCATTTTATAGAAGTGGTATTTCTAAGCCCTGTTAAAATTGTTTTATAGACTTCCTAACTGCCGTAACACAGTAGGAGGTAATCACATTAGATGTTGCCTACTGAGCCCAGCAAGACTTGGTCAGTAGTTTACAGGAACTTTTCCAATAATATAGTCAGATGACGAGTAGCTGGGTGACTCTAATTGAAATAACCTCACTGCATTATTAGTCCAAATGAGCACCTCAATCTCAAATTTATGCTTCATTTGATACCAAGACTAAGAAGATACTACTTACAAAAATAAGCTTCATTACTCTCAACGGTTGAGAGAGTGGGAGTATATTATAGGTGACCCTTATTACTGACACTTTTTAAAATCATTTCTCTGTTAATTTTTATTACAAGTAACTATGACCTATGTAGTAAAATCATAAAAATCCCTATGCTATAAAAAATCCCAACATGTCAATTTCAATTGCCCATTGTTAGATGAAGATCAAGAAGACTTTATATTGATACTCTTGACAGAGCTCACTCCCCATGTTGTATGATGGAGATTATGGCTTAATAATTGTGCTAGCTAACCTTAAAGATGTCCCACCATGACCCCTACTTCCTGGCATTCAGACCCTTGTATAGTCTTCTCCCCAACTTGTACCAGAATTGGTTTGTGTAATCATAGAATACAGCAGAGATGATGGTATGCCCCTTTGAGGATTAGGCTGAGCCCTCCTCACTCTCTTAGATTGCTCTTCCTGAGAGAAGCCAGTGGCCATGTTGTGAGGATGCTCAGGCAGCCTACAGAGAGGGCCATACGGCAAGAACGTGAGGCTGGGCATGGTGATGCATGCCTGTAGTCCCAGCTACTCGGGAGGCTGAGGCAGAAGGATCGCTTCAGCCCAGGAGTTTGAGGTTGCTGTGAGCTAGGCTGACGCCATGGCACTCTAGCCTGGGTAACAGAGCAAGACGCTGTCTCAAAAAAAAAAAAAAAAAGAAAAAGGAAAAAAGAAAGTGAGGTATCTGGCTCTAGCAAATGTGTGAAAGAATGTATGCTGTTTTGACGTAAGTTTGGGATGGATTTTTTATGCAGCAATAGATAACTAAATTCTGATTTTGGCATCAGAATTGAGATGATGAAATAATAAAAATTAAAACAGGAGAATGATTTTGGAACCGAGGAGTGGACAGAAACTGAAAAAGCTATAAGGATTTTGAGGAGAGTGCTAGTGAAAGCTTAAAGTGCCTTGAACAAAATGCTTAAATAAGAATGAAGAAAATATTATTGAAAACTGCAGTTTAGCAATACGGTTGCCTGAAGTCCTGTGTAAAGTGGAAAATGTGCCTAAAGGCCTGGGTGATCTAACTAAAAGATTTCCCAACCAAAGTACTGAAAGTATCCCCTGGTTTCTACTTGCTCTTGATAAGAAAATATGAGAGGAGCAAGAAAGAGAGATAAACTAAAGGAAGGATTGTTGAACAAAAAGAGGCAGTTATCTCACTAATAATATTATGCTAATGAACATATAACGAAAAGAGATGACATGACAAATTCATTAAAATGTGCAAGAAATAGACAATTTTAACAGACTCATTAACATGAAGTAAATTGAAATCATAGCCAAAGACATATTTTTTATCCCAGAAGCCCTCCCCCACCAATACAAATAATAATAGCAATACAAAATGGATTTACAAGTGAGAATTATAGTACCCAGGACAATTTTTTCTTGCTCTATTAGTTTCCTAGGGCCACCAAAATAAATTACCACCTACTGAATGGCTCAAAACAACAGAAATGTATGATTTCAAAGTTCTAGAGCTACAAGTCCAAAATCAAGATTTTTGGCAAGGCCGTGTTCTCTTTCCTAGATTCTGGTGGTTTCTGAAAATTCTTGGCATTCCTTGGCTTACAGCTGCTTAACTCCAATCTCTTCCTCTTTTGTCACATGGCCATCTTCTGTGTGTCTATGTCTTTACACAGCACTCTATTCTGTATGCATGTGGGTTCTTCTGTTCTTAAAAGGACATTAGTAGTAATCTGTTAGGACTCATCAGAATGCCCTCAACTTGACTACATTTGCAATGGCTTTATTTCCAAATAAGGTCACATTCACAGATTCTAGGGGCTGTGATTTCAAGATACATTTTTGGGGGGACACATTTCAACTCATAACAATCTGCCCTCTGCCTCCCTCCCCAAATCCACATTTTTCTCACACATAAAATACGTCCACCCCATCCAATCATCCCCCAAAGTCTTAGTCCATTCTAACATCAGCTCTCAGTCCAAAATCTCTTCTAAATATAATTAACTCAAAAAATCTCAAATTTTATCTTCTAAAAAATCTGAATCAGGTATGGGTGAGATGCTGGGCACAGTCCATTCAGGGGCAAAATTCTTCTCCATCTGTGGAAGAGAGAAAACAAGTTACCTTCTTCCAAAATGCAATGGTGGGATCGGCATAGGGTAGCCATTCACATTTCAAAAGGGAGAAATTACAAGGGATAGGAAAGGTCACGTGTTCTAAGCAAGTATGAAACCCAACAGGGAAAAGTCGATGAGACTTCAAGGACTGAAAATAATTCTATATTAAACGACCTTATTTCCACTGGGGCACATCCCTGCATTTTCAGCATTCAGCAGCAGAGGCCCTGCTCTCTTGGTCCGCAGTGGTGGCCATCTCACCCTCCCAGTGCTTGAAAAATCCCATTGACCTCTGAGCCACTCTTGGAGTCTTTCTTCTCTTTTCTCGAAGGGTAACACATGTTCACAACCATGTAGCTCTAGCTGCCCATTTTCTGCCTGTAGAGTCCCGGAAGTCCAATTGTCTTTCTTCCTTCTGTCCATCTCTCTCATCTGTGGTCCAAGCTGGCAGTGTTTCTACTGAGATCATGGGCTGGATCCACGAGTCACACACCTCATCTCTCTAGTATTAATAACATTTATCCAGGTACATTTACATTGCTTTCTTTCCAGAGCACACGCTCTTAGTCTTTAAAATATGAATAGGCTGAGAATTTCCTAAGTCATCAAGCTCTCTGCCAGTTTATATTAATAACAAGGATTGCTTTCCCTCCAGTGTCCAACACATGTTTTGTGTTTCCATCTGAGACCCTACCAGAAGCACCTTTAATGTCGTTCTTTCTATCAACAGTCTCTTCCAGGAAATCTAAGCTTTTTCTAGCATACACCTCAAAAACTCTTTTAGCCTCTATCAATCACCCAATTCCAAGATCATTTTCACATTTTTAGATATTTGTTACAATAGCATCCCACTTCCCAGTGTCAAAATTTATATTAGTTTCCTAGGGCTTACATAATAAACAACACATCTTGGATGGCTTAAAAGATCAGAAGTTTATTCTCTTGCAGTTCTAGAGGTTAGAGATCCAAAACCAAGGTGTTGACAAGGCCATATTCCTTCTTAGCTTCTGGGTGTTGCTGCAATATTTGATATTCCTTGGCTTGTAATTACATTACTTTCATCGTTTCTGTCGTCACATGGCTATCTTCCTTCATGTGTCTCCCTCTTCACATGACACTCTTCTCTCTGTGTGTGTGTGTATTTGGTGTGTGTTTTTTTGTGTCTATTCTCATCTTCGTAAAGGGACACCAGTCCTCCTACATTAGGGCCCAACCTAATGACCTTGTCTTAACTTGATGACATTTGCAAAGACCTTATCTCCAAAAAAGGTCACATTTACAGAAACTAGGAGTTATGATTACCCACATTTTACGGAGGGGGGCAAAATTCAACCCAAAACACTGCATTTGACATGTATTCCCCCCAGGAATTTTAAAGAAAAGAGTAAAAGCTGCCAAGATTATTTTAAAAATCTAATACAAATTTTATACAAAATCATGATCTATATGAGATTATATGAAATATTATTGAATATACCAATTGTACAAGAAAACAAAATTTTAGCCACATTTTAGTTATTAACAGAAATGCAAAAACCTACAATAAAGTATTAGTCAAACTAATCTAACAGTACATCTATAGAAGTTATAGTATGTTCTGAAAAATTAGGATTTATCACCAAACTTCAAGGACGTCATTAGCTCAGCAAAAAGTTTAACTGTGATAACAAAGAAATCCCAAATTTCAGTAGCTTAAATGGACAGAAGTTGATTTTTATCTCATGGGAGATTCTGATTGGTTCAGGGTGGTATGACAGGTCTTCCATGCTTAATCCATGGCTTTTAAAGTCACTCCAGTCACTGTCATTTCCAGTTAACAGAAAAGGAGAAATAGTCAACGTTCAGGTCAAGCCAATGTCCAAGTGTTGTATGTTAAGTTGAAGATAACCTGCAAGTCCCTTGCAATAACTTTACTATCTTTCCATGTCCCATACTTAGTCACATACCCGCAGCTAGCTGCAAGCAAGCCTCGCGTGAGATATAGGCTCTACCTGGGTGGCTTGTACAAAAGTGGAAGGGAGAAAATATCCAAGTAGCAATCCACAACAGATGAGTCAATGTCAGAAAATCAATTAGCATATTCTATTATAGAAAGAAACGCCTGCAAAAATTCAGAAAGGAAAATGTTAGCAGAAGTGTATTGCAATGGTGTTTGTGGTGGTGGAAAGCTAGAAGCAAAATTGTTATCTATTATTGAGAAAGTGACTAAGTAAAATGCCATATATGCTCATCTTGGAGAATTGCACAGCAATAAGCAGCAATGAACTGGAGGTACCTGTACCAAGGCAGGTATATCATGAAGACGTATTGTTAAGTTAGGTAGTACAATACTATTTATGCAGCAAAAATTATGCACATAAAAAAACAACAAAAAAAATTTTATTAAGCATACATCAACAAAAAGGTATCTATTAAATGCATTAAAATTTTTGTTTTGTTGGGGGGAAGGTAACACAAAATGAAAAGTAGGGGTAAAATTGAAAGAAGAAAAATGAATTAATGGTTTTCTTTGTCTATTAATGTAACAGAAGAGTGAGTTTATACACACACAGGAGTACATTAATTTATCCCTCTGTACTTGAAGTCAAATAATTAGAATTCTACATACCTGCAGAGTAGTTAGAGATCAAAACTCGAGAGTTAAAGGACCTATTGTGGTTGTGTCCACGGACTTGCCCTGTTCCACCGTAGAACATCCTTGTAGTTAGATGGGATTGATAATCCCCAGGTAAGGAGGATGCATAACTGGCCGATTCCCAACAGGATATTCTATTCACCCTTGCCAGGATGATCACCGCAGCTAATCAAGGTCTATGTGTCTCACACTTGGCTACCAGGATGGTTTCATGGCTATTTCAACCTACTGGAAACTCAGGATTTATGCTGGGATCTCTGGGTCACAGATTTCCTGAAACTGCCATTGCCCTTTTGCAAACACGAATCATGCCTACCAGTAAATCTGGCAAACTTGAGGACAAATCTAAGAGACTCACAAGAGCAATGGCTCTGGACTTTATGTTTTCATCAGCCCACAAATCTTCTTTAATGTTTCAAGCAGTCTGAGTTGAATTACATAGAATAGAGAGCATCCTAATTCATTCAGCAAATACACATTGCTTGGTCTCTGGTCCTTTTGATCTTCCTCTTGCTGTCCACGGTGTGCATGAGTGCATTTATACATGCACACTCATATACTTATTGGTAGCCGTGAGACTGTGTAGTACAGAGATCACCAACCTTGATGTCTGAAGAATGGGGTCCAACATGCAGCTATATTTCTTACTGGGTTAGAATTATGAAGAAAACAATTACTAGTAGATTTTCCATGTCTTCTTTGGGGAAAAACAGACTAAGATCACCTATTCTATGGGTCCCATAGGTCTGTTTTTTTTCTTTTTTTTTTTCAAAATCCTACAAGTGAAAGAATGTTTTAAACTCCCAGCTATTACACAACTGGTATTATATATATATAGCTGGTATATAGTATAGGTATTATAATATTACCTTGTATATGATGCATCTGTAAGAGCATTTTAAAAAGTAAAATCCCCTGCACATCTTTGAGTTTATCTTATTCTCAACTCAACTTCCTTCATTTTCACAGCAGCACAAGGGAAGGACAAAATGTCATTCTTAACTTTGGATTTCCTATCTTTTGTCAGTGTATTTCACAACCTTAACTTCATTTCAGTATAGTTCAGTAGTAAATTTCTATATATAACTGTACTTTCAAGTTGCTTAAAGACATAACATAATTGGATGTACCTTTAACCTAATGGTTTGAAATCCTAAAGGAATGGTGCACACAACATCTTCTGGTATTAAATAGCCTGAGATCAAATAAAACGCAATGAGCAATGTCTGCTCCTACTGAACTGGAAATGTTGTTAGTGAGACACTGGCCAAAGATGACAGGGCTACCTCAAGAAACATAATGAGGGAGTTTTATCAAGCCAAACCTTTTAAAACGTTTGAACTCCATAAAAACCTGCAGGCATGACAGATTAAATGTAATGCTTACCTCTGATTCTGAGCTGTGGCTTATATCATATAATTCCTGTAAATAAGAACAGATGTGCTGTTCGAAGGTTTTGATTTGTGTTTTTATTTTTCAAAACCGATCTCGCAGAGTGCGATTTTTCCATTTGGGGGCTGGTGGAGAGCTTTGTTTTCTTGCTCAAGCATGTCAGAAATGGGAAAATAAGTCTCACTCATCTCCATCCTATTAAAAGAGAAGCTGAAAACGATTTACAGAGTTGGATGTGTGCTTTAAAAAATGGATGAAAAGATACTGATATGTTCAAATATATCTTCAAATATTTAGAGCAAGAGAAAAACATTACTTTTGCAAGTTTGGAAGCATAACGATTATGAGTTTCAGCTTGATTCAGGTTACGCCAGCAGCAACGTGAAAAGTCAATAAGCATCTGGAACAAGTAAACAGGGGAAAGATACTGCAGACACCCCAATTCTAGGCAAGCCTGTTGCTCCTATAGATCACACACATTCTGCTTTCAGGATACACGGTGTAATTTTCTACTAGGGCTATGTCTTTAGCAAAACAGATATTTCGACTTTAGCACGTATAAAAAATATAATTTACAAGTTTGGCATTGTCATTTCTGTCGATGACACTTTCTTAAGAGCCTCACAAATCTAATTAAGCAGTTCACAGACACACATGTAAATATATTCACATGGCAATGGTAGGAAAAGGATGATCATAATACCTTTCACTTATATGGAACATTTTACCCAAGCAACCATTAACAATGCAGTAAAGCTGACATGGTAACATGGAATGGCACAGGGTCTATTAGGATTAGCGTTACATAGCTGCAAGTAATAAAGCAATACAGAGAGATATGTAAAGTGGCATTTTTCTGAATAATCATGTTTCGATACTAACTATAATCCATGTATTAAAATTATAATACAGAGAATCTTCAGCTGTCTTTTCATGATGCCTCAACAATAAATGAAAAGTAAAATACCCAGCTTACATGGAAATTTTCCCCACTCTGTAACAAGATGACATTTTAGCTTTACATTTTTAAAAATAAAAGCACAAGTTTCTTTGGGTGATGTGCAAATACAACTTTCAACTGTGCATATGCATTCTATTAAAAATAACATTTTAATGATAAACAACCATGAATATAGGTAAAATGTAATTTAGCCAGAAAATAAAAAGCCATTTTTATTACTGTTATTATTGTTGTTTGACTTTGACCTCATTGTGAGAGGGTTTAAAATTTTTTTCTTATGATACTGAGGAAAACAATAAATGTGAAACAATTCAGATCCCTGATAATAAATTTGATTTTATTGTATTAGTCCCTACTATCTCTGGATAGCAATACTACAGAAAAGCAAAAGATTGGGTGGACAGTCAGTTTTAACTGGATGATTCATGTTTTCAGTGCATGATATAAATTATGAGCCATATATCTGTAATCTTTGCAATCCTAGCTCCCTATGAAATGGAACAGCGGTTATTAATTACTGCAGAAATAGTTGTTAAATTAGAATATTTTTAAACACATAATTGAGAACTGTTTACACACAACATTGTAATAGACAAGAACAGGGGCTTTGGTATTAAAGAGACCTGGGTCTCAGACCATTTATTGGCCACATGGTTTTGGGCAAGTTTTCTAAGTGGTTAATTATCATTTTACCAATCCATTGGGACTAGTACCATCTACCATGTAAGGTTGCTAGAAAAATCAAATAAAGTAATACATTTAAAGTGCTCTGCACTATAGACTCTAACAAATGTTAGCTGTAATTAAGAGTAATTACTATTATTGGTAGATCAGTCTCTATGGTCTTCCAATAATCCTGTTAGATTAATTATTACATTTCATAATTATTAATAACCTATGGGTTATTTCCGTAAAAACTGATGTACGTGTCTCTCATCAATGATTACATTGTAAATTCCTAGAGGGCAAAAGCCCTTTTAGACACCAGTGGGTTTCAAATGCTAAGAGTATAATTCCAAAGCTCATGCTTATAATCCTCCCAATGACCCTGAAGAGAGGGAAAGAAATAGCAGGAGCCTAACAGTCTCTAGATTGGGGGAACTAAGAAATATAAGAAATATCTAAGAGGTAAAAATTTGATGTAGGCAATAGTATTTGGAGGGAATCATTATATAGCTTCCAAATTAGTAGAAATCGCCCTCAAATGATGCAGACCTCATTATACAGATTCTAACGAAGACATCTGCTCAATGTTTAACGACTTGTACATCAATAAATGTGGTTGTGATATTCCGTTCAGTCTTACACTTCCACAGCTTTATGTAAAATAATAATAATATTCTCTATGAACATGAGTTTACTTTAACCAAGTAATTTCAGAAATATGGCTAAAGTAAAATAGAGATATAAGGACTTGTTTCTGAAAGAATGTTAGATATTCGGGGTTCTTAATATGTCTTCTCCCTTTCTGGCCAATTTTTTCAACTTATGTTAAAACTGAGAATATACACACACATATATCACACATATACATATTATGGGTAGATATAGGTTATATATATATATTCATTAAAAACAAATACAGTTGTGCCCTTGTTTTCTACATCTTTAAAAGACTTACGCATTTAAAAAATCATTAGTTTATGTTTTGGTGCACAATTGTGTAATAATGTAATTTTATGACATCAGCAACTAAAAGAGGTGGCAACAGAGCTATAAAAGAGCAAAGTTTTTTTTTTAATGTAACTTGCATTAGTATAAATTCAAATTAAATGGTACATAAATGGTATTAAAGGCTTGCTAAAGCAATGACCCTAGATGATCGTAGACAGAAAAACGAGGCATCCTGGAGTACTCCAAAATGTGGAGCTTGCTGAGATGATGCAGGGCCTGCTAGGAATAAAGAAAAGGAGCAAATGTGAGATTGGAAGAGAAAGGAAAGTGTGGCACCCAGAAGCCAAGTGAGAGTATTTCAATGGCAGTTTGTGATCAAGTCTATCAAATACTTCTTGTCATGTAAGACAGCTGAAAATTGATACTAGAATTTGGCAACATAAAGATTATTGGTAGCCTTTGTAACGTTTGGAGATGTGATGAACGTGAAAGTCTACTTGCAGTGGCTTTAAGACAATAGAAGGAGAGAACATGGAAAGATTAAGAAAAGTTTTCTTGTATGGGAGCAGAGACTTTGAAATGGTAGACATCAGGATATATGGGGTAATGGTAGATTTTTATTTTTGTTTTTAAATGATAGATATTGAAGCATGTTTATATGTCGATGGCAATAATCCAATAGAAAGGAAAAATTAACCATGCTGAAGGACCGTTCCCTACCTTTGATACTACCAGTTGTAAAGACAGAAAGTTGTCTGGAGGTTCTCACACCAGCATTGAAATGTTCCAGTGCAGTGGCTGCGACTTCTACATTTTATCAGGAAGAGCTAGCTACGTGGCCCAATGTAATCACTAAAAATTCTGCATGAATAATTCTACCATGTAGAATTAGGCACAAGGTACCATGTGCCTCAGAGGCCAGGACTAGAAATATTTGCTGAATAGCGCTAACAGGACCAGAAAAAAGCAGAGCTCCCTGCTGAGCCAACCTGGACATGTAGTCTAAGTGAAAAATAAACTTTAGTTGCAATATGCCACTGTGACTTTGGCATGTTCATTTGTCACTGCAGCACAACCTGGCATATCTTAATTAATACAAATGGGAAAGATACAAATGAGAGTAAAATAAATTGTCTTGAGACTGGAACAGCCAATCAAAAGTCATGAATGTAGAACTTTGTCTCAAGCAAAAGAAAGAGAAATTAGACTGATCAGTTAGGGAAAAGTTTGTATAAAGAGGTGAAACACAAACCTAAGGATGAAAAATTGTTAAAATGTTCAGTTTATCCAAACTATAGAAAGGATTTTTTAATTAGAACATTTATTTTTCTACCAATTCTGAAGGATGAAAAATTGAGATCAAGTTCATAGCATCCCTAGAAATTGTCTTGGGAAAAAAAAAAACCTTGAGATTCTGACTCAAATTCTACTGATAACTAGTTGTGAGATTGGAGTAAAAAATCATGTTTTCTCCAGATCACAGTTTCTTTATATGAAAAAATAGAGTTTAAAATAGAACAATGCAAACTTAAATGTTGATAAGAATGACCTGGTAAGCTTATGAAAAATGCAGAGACTTGGATTCCGCTCGTGAGAGCTTCTTATTCAGTAATTCTGGGTAACACCAAAAAATCTATTTTTTAAGACATTCTCCAATTTATTATTATGCAGGTAGTCTGAGGATAACACTTTGAGAATCACTGAAAGAGACAATGTATAAGAAGCATTTGACCATTAAAAATAAACAATATTTTGACAAGTGTTGACTTTTCAAACCATGACAGTCTACAGGGAAGTGACTGAATGAATTTTTTCCTTCGATAGTAGGTAAGAAACCATTTTTTTTATTTACAAAAATTATAAACTGTTTACTGTCACTTTTCCCAAGGGCTATTATAACCAATTACAAAAATACACATGCTACGGTGCACTAAATCACAAACACTTCTGATTAAAGTCACACAGCCAAAGGCTAAAATTGAACAGCTTTAGAAAGCAATAAAATAAGTGTGTTTGTTCAAAATGAAACATCCAATTATCCCACTGACCACAATACTGATTGAGATGAAAAGGAGAAAATTCTCGAGCAGGTAGTAATGTATTCATTAATGCAGGATACCAAGGGGGTAAAAAAAAATCCCAAAATATTTACCATTGAAACATGCCAAATTGTTAAATTCTTCCCTGCTACATAATTAGCATAGGGCCGGGCCAATACTTACTATTGAGGAGGAGGTCAGGATTAAATTACAAAGCTTCATATATAGCAGAGTCAGCAGAAAAGGATCACATCTCTCCAGGGCTTATAAGGGCTGCATTGCAGAACAACCTCAATCTGCTTCATGATGTAACATTTATATTGCATATGCAATGCTGTTTATCACATGAGTTTATCTCTAAAATAGCACAGACCCATCATTTCAACTGAGGCCATGACCCTGATTTCTACCTGCTTATATTTCAAGGTTCCATTTTAAACACATACAATCTTGAATAGGCGGGATTTTGTTGTAATAGGGATATTTGAAGTCAGAGAAAGCTTAAATTGTAAAATGGATGCTTATTCAAATATTTTAGAACCTACTACTGTAAATTTTTTGTTCTCTCAAATATGTGATATGCACTTTGTATTTATTTCTTCAGAGCCACTGAAATTTTCCCTGTTACAGAAGATAATAATGGTGATAATATTATATATAGTAATCAAAATTTACAAATTTATTATTTAAGCTAAAAGTCACCTCTGGGGCTTGATTTTGTTAGCTATATTGGTCCATTTCTGATTACTGTGGCTGAGTTTAGTGACCCATAAAGCAAGAAATATGTCAAAATATGTACATTTTTAGAGAAAAAGGCATTTCGTTCTGAAAACAACAAAATTTCTTGATGAGGCTAAATGCAAATTATTCTTCATATCAATAAGAAACTATTCCAAACTATAAAGAGCTGTAAGCGATAATAGTAGCCTTACAATTGACTTTGAAGTTCAACCCACTCAGTCCTCTCATTTTACAGATATAAAAACTAGGAATCAGAAAGCTAAAGTGATATGTTTCTTAGTGACGAAGCTGGGGATGGAATCCAAGTCTTTTGAAACTCTTTCAAGTATTATTTTCAGTTTACTGTTTATAGAAATTACTCAGTTTTGACAATAAAGAATTCTCAGTATATTTATTAATAGCTTCTCAGAAGCAAGGAAGACCATAGCATGATTTTGCCTCTAATTTGGCATCTCCCAGAAATCAATATCCATTTTGTTTACTAGCTTCTTTAATATAATTTAGTAGAATTAAAAATGTCACAGGACTGGGTGAGTTTCAGTATCTTGGTATGGTCATGTAACAAACCAATTTCTATGAACAACTAAGCAACGTTGAAACCTTAGTATGGTTTTTATATTAGTTATTTATATTAGTTGCAATGAATATTAGAGCTGTAAGTTATTAGCTAATTAGTGCTACATCTTGACACTTTATTTTCTTGCTTCTTATATCTACCCAAGGCTATCCATGTTTTTTTTTTTTTCCTCCCTCAATTTCTCTACCAGTTAGTTTACTCATGTATCCCACAGGGTTTCATCCCAGTCATATACTACTTTTTCTTAACTTATTATACTCCTAGCTGTGAAACAAGGATGGCCCGGAGCATTTGAAAATCAGGGGGATGTGATGCAAATTATTTTTTTCCTCATGCTTTGTCAGTAGCACGACTGAGCCTCCTATTTGTTTCCCATTAAGCATGTGGAGATTCTAGTCATCGATTCACAGTATCTGTGTTTTCACGGGAAAGGGTTGTGGTGGTGGTGAAAATTAGTTGGTCGTTAACCCTTGCAATATGCCAAGTCAGCCTACTCCATTTGCATATTAAACTAATGGCTACAAGGGCAGAGTGAAGAGGGCATGAAGGAGATCATTACCTTGGAATAAAAAATAATAGCTTTGCTTTTTGGAGATAATGCTTTCCTTAGGATTTTTATGGTATCAAAAGAACAAAATGAAGAATAGGAATCATGAAAGTATGACAGGATATGAGAATTTCAAAAATAATCTAGATACTCTACAAGGTTTTTTTTTCAATCTTAACCATTTTCCTGTTTAAGATAAGGTAGATATTTCTGAACCAAAACAAAACATAAAAAAAAAAACCAAAATTAAAACCACTTACCTCATTCCCATTAGATGTCATTATACATAGAATATTTTAAATGGCTATTCCTGAAAATTTTATAGATAGACACACAGATGTAAGGTTTTATTTTCAAATAACCTCATGATTGATTAAAATTTTCATGAGCGTGGTACATATTTAAACACCAGAATAGGTAATTGTGGTAGAGGTGGAGAGTAATTAATAATAAATAAAACCATTTGGTTATTTTGTTAGCATTAAAAGTGACTAATAAGAGGAAGGACTTCCAGTATGGGAATGGTTACTGTTCTTTAAGTTATGTGGTAAAAATCAGGTTTGTCGATGTGAAAAACAGAGAATATAAGGGCATAAGAATTAGAAAACAAAATAAAAGCAATATTTATTTTTCCTATTCTAAGACTCCACAACAAATCAAGATGGTTAGGTAAGATTTATATCTCACACAAACTTTTACAGGTGAAAGTTAAATTGATTTCCTTCTTCTCTACAATAAAATGGTAAATAGTTGATTATCATAAAATAAATCTTCCAAATACTTGGAATCAGTTAAGTATCCTCTTAGCTTTCTCCATTATAAAATTACTTATAAACTAACTTATGAATCATGCACGTATCTGTAGAACAAGCACAGTACATAAATTAACAATTTCCCCTTGAGGAATAAACTTGTGTGTTCTTTTAAAATATAGGCGACACTTTCCATTTATGTAGCATTTTTCTGCCAAAGTGTATGGGGAGCCTCACATATATCATTCTAATAGCAGTGCTTTGTTTACATTTAGCATCTTTATACAAAGAATGCAAACCAGTTTGGAGACAAATTCACTCTTTACAATTGTTCCAGGAGACAGAAAATCCTCTCTGAATTCAAGAACAGTGTTGGTGTTTTCTTTTGAATCAAAATTCAGGGCAAAATTCCATAGTAGAAAGTAGGGTGAGAAAGGACTTAGGGAGGGAGGGAAGGAAGCAAAGATGAAGCCTCGGAAGAAAAACAAATGCCATGTTATTTCTTTCTTCACTGTCAATTCTTACCTCTCATTTCTGAATCTTTTGGTGACTGCTCTGATTTTTCCTTGCCTCCAAACTCATCCTGTCCTGATCTCAGACTCCCTCTCACCTTACATCCCATGACAACTCCTTCTTTTCACTGTGTTAGAGTGTGGCGTCTGCTTCCTCAGTACTAACTGCTTTGCTAAGTCCATCCCATGACTTGGCTGAAAATGTTTTTTCATCCAGTCACCATATGAAAAGAACCTTTCTCAAACCTCACCAGACAAACACCCCCCTCCTCCAAATCCTTTGCAACTTCTTTCCAGCATAATTCGAAATGAAATCCATAGTCACATCTGTGGTTTAACCATGGCTCAAACAGTACTTTTAAAGAAATAGAATAGAATGATTATACATGTGAACTAAAATAAAATCTTAAGGCTCCCCTCCACCAGCTTGACTGAATGAACCCCCTCTTGGCCAAGGGGATACACTGAAACTAAATTGCCTGCCACAAGGAGATCAGACATGCCTCATCATGCCATCCTCCCTTCTTAGAGACATCCTTTGTAACCCATTAAGAGGCCTAAAAATACGCAAAACAAACCTGCAGGTCCTCAATTTATACAACAAATATATGTCTGGTGGCTTGTCTCTGATTAACAGAGATCCTTATCTTAAAACATTCCAAGCCCTTAGACAAAGCTTCATGTCTTTAACCAATTACAAGTCAAAAAATCTTTAAGCCCACCTATAACCTGTAAGCCCCTCCCCACTTCAGGACGGCCCACCTTTTAGAGCCAAACCAATGTATGCCTTCCACATATTGATTTATGACTTTACCTGTAACCCCTGTCTCCCAGAAATGTATAAAACCAAACTGTAACCCAGCCACAGCGAGTCCACTTGATCAAGGCTTCTTGGGTATGGCTCCAGGTCACGGTCCTCAAATTTGGCTCAGAATAAATCTCGTTAAAATTGTTTTACAGAATTTGGCTTCTTTTCCATTGACACACAGGTGTTAATGCTTGTACCCTGAAGAGTACACATGCAGTTTCAGCTTTGTGGTTTGCTACAACTATTTCCTTTTGAAGCCTGTTAAGACAAAGAAGGCCCACCTGACGGAATTCTTGAGGCAATTGTTTCTCTTTGGAGCCAAACACCATACTACAAACTACTTAAAAATGTTTCTGGAAGTAATAAATCATTAAAGTGAATCTTCATTACAAAAGCTTGAATGTACTTGAAATATCCGAGAAAGCCTTGCTGTTATGAATATATAAAACCTCAAAGCTAGTCATTTTATAAATAAAAATCATTAAATTTTAATCAAAAGAAGATTTCTTCAATGTAGGCTTGTAAATGTTTTATATCCGATATTCATTGAAAGGTTTGCTCTTTTTGACTGCCTTATCCTTGATGCCCTGTTCATTCTGTCTGCCTGGATCTCAGACACCATTTCAGCATGGGCACGTAATTGATGTTATAGAACTTAGAGTCCTAGCCCTGGCACCCAGCATGACTGGTACAGAGAACACAGGAGCTCATCTATTTTAGATTTTTGTTCTTAATTTACATTGTTTCTGAATTATTTTTTTAAAAAACACATCCTTGAATTTTCAAAAGAGAACTTTATAAAAGATATTTTGAGATCTCCTGTGAAGTTGAAGTGGGTTATGCGATCTCCTCTGGTAGGAGAAAGCACTGCATTTGGCAAGGTTGACTATTTCAGGGGCTAAAAAATCATATTTGCTTAACATTTTCAGAAGAATCCTATTTTATCATTAAGAAAGTAGACAATTATTTACTCAAAAAGATGTATTTTTAAAGTCATGTTTTTATAGCTGATTTCTTAATTAATATTTGGATTTCAGTTTAAAATGTTTAAAGTTACATCGACATAAATTTTCAAGTCTGATAGAAGGTAAATAATAAGGAAAGTCTATAGGAAATATTTTTTATAATTCATCTTTATATCAAATGTTTTGATCTATGCAATTTTCCTTTTATGATAAATGCCATAGAAAGAAGCCAGAAAATCAAAACTATGAAAGAGGCTAAAAAATTAATTTAAAAATAACCAGTATAATATCAGAATATGCAATTAACACCATAGACCTAAAATTAATACTATATGACTACACATTCATGATTATACATAACTCTGGGATTTTTAAACTGTTCATAATGTAGTTATACACTAAATAAAACTTTATTTTTCATGCTGAGTTCAAACATTTTCTTGTCAAAGGTTGGCATACGTGGCCTACTTAACTTTAGAAATGAGTAAAGGCCATAAAACCAAAGACAAAATGATCTGCACAGAAGCACTCTAGTTGGTAAAGCTGTTTCTCATGGGGGTGCAGGTTTACAATTTAGGAACCCATATACATGTATAGTGAATTTAAACAATTAAGTAGATTGGCAGCTAGCAGGAGGCAGGTTTCTCATTGTTGGGATGGGGATTGGACACAAGCAAGGGAGGAAAGTTTAGAATAATCCATGTCATGATGAATTAGAGTTGAAGATATCAGTATGAATTCTTCTTTAGCATAATATATAAATGGATATATAGAGAATTATGTATAGATATGTATATATGGGAGTTAATAGATATTAAATATACACACATTTTCTTCTCTATCAGCTGGAGGGGCTTAGAAGGAAAAACACCCAAGGAGTAATGAAACACCAAACACCCAGATCTTGGTTTCTTCAATAAAAAGAATCAGAACTTCTTGGAAAAATGGTTGATTCTAGGGCTTGGACAGGGCATATATAAGCCTACATTGTAGTGCCAGAGAGCAAGAAAGATCTAAAAACAAAACAAAACAAAAATAAAACCAACCTATGCAACAACTGAGAAAAAACAACAATGGGGGCATGTCAAAGGGACATGGTAGTTAACTGAAAGTGTTCTTTATGGCCACAGCTAAGACAATGTGAGCATCAAAATGAAAAACGTACTATTAGATTACAACCCAAAGCATAAAATATCTACGAGTCCATAGTGATTAATAAATAAGTAGAATAAACAAATCTCTTGTACTGAAGAATTTCAAATAATTTATGTAGGTCCTCCCCCAGAAGAGGGTGAAGCTTAACCCCACTCTTTAAGCTTCACATAGTGACTTCCTTCTAACAAATCTATTATGGAAAAAGGTGAAAGAGAAACTTTATAGTGGAGAAACCTGATACACACCAAGTCTGCCAAGTGATAAAAGCCAACGTCAACAGTGGTAAGTCCTGTTGACGGCACATGTTCTTGATGCGATGTGAGGAGAATGGCACTTCACTTCTGTAGTCCTTCTCTTAAAAACACATGAGCCCCATCTAGCCATGAGAAAAAGATCAGATGAATCCCAAAGGAGGGACATTCTACAAAATTTTGAGCAACAGTCCTCAAACCCAGCAAGGTTATCAATACTGAATGAAACTGTCGCAGTCCAGAGGAGCCTAAGGAGATGGGATGACTACATGTAAAACAAATGTGTTGGGATGCTGGCAGAGAAAAAGATGACACAAATACCATACAAATGTAAGATGTCAACAGTAGAGGAAACTGAATGTGTGAGGTGTATGGGAATACCTGGAGGCGTAATGGCAGTGATTAGATTTGTGCATTGTTAATTGAGTTTAAATATATTGTATATAGAGTTAATTGATTTCAGGTACTAATCATTGCAATACACAGTAATGCTTAAGAATACAGTATTGAAGTCCATGTGCCTTAGATTTGAGTCCCAAGTTCTGCCATTTACTAGCTATGCAAATTTGGTCAACTCATCTTACTCATTATTCAAGTGTGGAGTTCCACATCAGCACAGTCGGAATAATAATACTTATGTCACAGAATATTTTGAAGATTAAATATGATAAATCAAGTTCAGAGCTAAATATCCTGCATACATTGGAGGACACACTCTATTAATGACAGGGAACCATTATGTTTATCATGATGTCACTTAATGTTTGCAATAGTGTGAAAGAGTGTAATGGTAAGTGGAGAAGCAGAGTAGTGGAAATTGCTAATTAAAAGGCAAGCCAAACACTACCAATACTTCTCACTATACAGTCTATTTTATACACTGGCTTCTGATGTAAAGTTTAGCTAAGAACTGATGCTAAATGCATGCCAGTCAGGTTGTAACAATCTCATTTCTTTTGGGAAAATAAACAGCCTAATTAGTGAACTTTTACAATGACCAATTTGCTTCTCCTAGAAATCTAGGGTAAAGGGCTCACTTAGTGGTTTTCCCCCACACCAAGGAAACTATTTTTTTCCTTTCTGATAAATTGTATAACTCAGAGGTCAATAATGGCATCATGCATCACAAGTCCCTTCTCGTGCCTCACAGTGCCTCCGGGCACCCGTTCTAATGTGATCTGTCAGCCCCTACCTAACAGATTTAGTACTTACTTGTAATATATTAATAGCTTCATTTTTGTATTTTGCTTTCTTCCCAAATAGCACTAAGAAATTGATTGCCAGCTCACTGAGTTGAGAATGAAAGCAGATTTTTGAGCATGAATTACGATCACGAAAATAGCATCAAGATTGCAGATTTGAATATGATAAATAAGAGATAAGTTTAAAAGGAGTTGGGGAGCCAGCCTGTGTGGTTTTACCATTAGAAATGGAAGAGATGGGACTTTGTAATATGCTTTAATCTTCAAAAAGAGTTGCCAAAGCATGTGATAAGAAATTCCCATCTACCTCAAAACATGTGAATGTTTGTTTTGCCTTCTTTCCAGAGTGTGGTGGTTTTCACAGGTCTTTAAAAATGAAAAGCAAACAAATGGATCCTCATTTAATCTACATCAAGTGAAAGAGCAGAAACTACGTTGGATATTGAGTTAAAAGATCTATATTCATATTCTGTCTTCATTACGCTACCAATATAACATCATGGATGGTGAAGTCATTTCACCTGTCTAAATTAGCAGGTCTTCTCTAGCGCACATCACAAAGTTTTTGTGAGATTTAAATCAGTGAACAGTGCTTGGAGAATGGCATTACATAATCATAAAAGAGTCTTATTGCTCACTGACCTAAATTTGAATCAAAATTCTGCCACTTTCTAACTGTATGCATTCAGATAAATTATTTGAATTCTCAGTTTTATTATTTCTACAGCAGAATCCATAACCACTTCAAGGGATCTTAGAAGGACTAAATGGGTCAAATAAAAGCAAATGGGACATTGTGAGAGTTCAATATTTATTATTATTAAAACTATGGATTCCATTATTCACCGTTGTTTATCTTTCACTATTATATAGAAAACATAACAATAGAGAACACACATTATTATAGCTTCTGCCATGTTTTCAAAGTCAGATCCTAAAGAGTGTTTCAAAAGGGTAATGTGGCAAAATATTTTGTGGATATCAGAAAATTGATTCTGAAGTTGATCGATGGAGAAGAACAAAGCTGGAGGACTATCACTATCTTACTTTAAGACTTACTACAAAGCAACAGTAATTAAGACAGCATGGCATTGGTGAAAGAATAGACAAATAGACCAATGTAACAGAACAGAGCTGAGAAACTACCTACATAAATATAGTCAACTGATCTTTCAAGGGAGCAAAAGCAATACGATAGACAAACATAGTCTTTTGAACAAATGGTGTTGGAACAACTGAACACTGACATGCAAGAAAATCAATCTAAACACTGACCTTACACCTTTCACAAACACTAACTCAAAATGGATCGTAGACCTAAATGTGAATTACAAAACCATAAAACTCCTACAAGATAACATAAGAGAAAAATCTAGATGACCCTCGGTATGGCAATGAATTTTTAGATATAATGCCAGATACACAGTCCATGAAAAAAGGATAGGCTGGACTTCATTAAAATTTAAAACTTTTACTCTGCAAAGACACTGTCAAGAGAATGAGAAGACAAGCCACAGGCTGAAAGAAAATATTTTCAAAAGACATATCTGATAAAGGACTATGATTCAAAATATACAAAGATGTCTTAAAACTCAGCAATAAGAAAATGAACAACCTGATTAAAAAATGGACAAAAGACCTTACTTTAAAACTATCACCAAAGAAGACATACAGTTAGCAAATAAGCATGTGAAAAGATGCTAAACATCATACGTCATTAGAGAGCTACAAATTAAAACAATAGCACGATACTGCTACACATCTGGTAACATAGCAAAAATCCAAAACTCTGACAACCTCAAAGGCTGATGAGGATGTGGAGCAAAAGGAACTCATTTAACTCTGGTGGAAATGAAAAATGGCTCAGCCACTCTGAAAGACAGTTTGGCAGTTCCTGATAAAACTAAACATACTCGTATCATAGGAGTAATTGTGATCTTTGGGCTTTACCCAAATGTGTTAAAAACAAATGTCCACACAAAAACCTGCACACGGATGTTTATAGCAGCTTTATTCATAATTGCCAAAACTTGGAGAGAACCAAGTTGTCCTTCAGTAGGTGAATGGATGAATAAACTGTAGTACATCCAGACAATGCAATATTATTCAACGCTAAAAAGAAATATCAAGCCCTGAAAAGACATGGAGGAAACTTAAATGCATACAAAGTGAAAGAGGCCAATCTGAAAAGGCTGTATACTGTATGATTCAAACTATATGATATTCTGGAAAAGGCAAAACTATGGAGACAATACAAACATCAGTAGTAACCAGGTGTTAGGGGAGAGAGGAAAGAATGAACAGGTGGCACACAGAGGACTTTTAGGGCAGGGAAACTTTTTGGTACGATACTACAATGGTGGATACATGTCATTTTAAATTTGTCAGAACTCATAGAACATACAACATCAAAGCTGTACCCTAACGTGAACTCTGGACTTGAATGATAATGATGCATCAGTATAGGCTCATAAGTCATAAGAAATTTGCCACTGTGGTGTAAGATTTTGATAGTCAGCCAGGCTGTGGGTATGCATCTCCAAGATATAAGACGAGGAGTAAATAGGAGCATTGCAATAAAGGAGGGGGAAAAATTGTCCTGCCCTAGCTTATTTTTCCCCTTCATTTAGGAATGTTTGCCCTTGGAGTGTCCCTGATGTCTTTACTTTGAGTATTCACAGGGCTTCATATTCTACCAAAAAGCACTAAACTATCTAGGATTCACTAATTACCTTGGTGTTTGAATCTCTCTTGCATGTCAGTCATCCATAGATTAGACAAATACTCAGTAGGACCTGCTTTTGCATAACAGGTAGGTGAGGTGGCATAATCCATGCTAAAGGGAGTTTTTATGCCTTTTAGCTCTCTTGATTAGGTTAGAAAATAGAAGATAGATTTAATCCTCAACAAATGATGATACCAGACAATTTAAGTGGGGGCATCAGAATAACCCCCCCAATTTTTAAGCAGCTGATAAATTATTGCAATATTCTTTCACAACCCCACCTTCTTGATGTGATCAGTTCATGCGTTAATTGATGCCACATTTTATCCACCCATTGGACGTGGACCCTCTTGCCAGTTTTTACTACTTTCTCTCAACCCCCTTTCTCCTTCTCATCCACAGGCATAAATCACCATGGCTGTGAATTAATCTCTTCTATTCATGGCTTCCTTTTACATGCAATGCTGCCATTCTGCTTTTTAATTGTTTTTTTTTTTCCAAAATTGAGGGACCACCATAGCTAGTTAATGATTCCCTTGCCTTTACCTTTTTTCCTCTCTTTCAATAAAGTCTGATTGTCATTGTCAATAAATCTTTGTAATTCACCAATTCCCCATTGTTTTACCTCAAAAATCTGTAATGGCTCTCCAGTACTTAGAGTATAAAGCTCCAAATATTTAGACTGTGTTTTTTATGAGTCTTCGCAAAAGCTCAGACCTACATTTAGAGTTTCATTTGTCATTCCTGAATTTATAGCAACCATATTCCTTGAACTATCACAAAGTCTTCTGTAAAAACAAATCAAAACAAGTTAAAAATAAAACATGTTCCAGCAGGTTGGGAGAAATAAAGATTTGGGACAAATGAGACAGGTTTCTTTGCTCTGTGACTTACCAGAATCTCTGATAAGCTGTTATAATATGTGTCCTGAAAATTCAAGATGTACTTCTGACAAGCAGGGCTACTGATACAGTTGATTAAAAAGCTCTTTTCGTTCACAATACGCTATTGACGTATTTGAGTTACGCTCATGTCCCAAGACACAAAATGTGAGAAGTCCGCCCTCTTCTGTACTTGGCTGGCTTCACCTCTTTGTGTTGAGGCAAGATCTGCTGATTCATGGGATAAACTTGCGGTTTGATGCAGCTGGTTTGTCTTCAGAGTCACTTCTCCGCTCTTATTAGTTGCCTGTAGACTCCCATCTTGGGAACAACATAAAATCCTACTTAAAATGAACAAAGCAGTAAAAAGTTATTTGTTTTTTTAACTACAAAACTCTTAAAACTTGACTTAGTACCATCCTAACACACTCTGGTGGTTTTTAAAGCGCCTTACTCTCACTTTTTATCACTGGATGTTAAGGCCTGGGTGGATATCATTTTAAAAGCAAGAACTAAGTAAACAGGCAGGATTTTGAGAAAATAAAGGCAAGAAAATTATAGAAGTCAAACTGAAACGGATGGCAGAGATTGGTAACTCACACACAGGGAATACAAATGATCCTTCTGTGTCCTCAGGCAATATCAAGCCTCCATAATTACTAATTGTGATTGCCATTCACTGCACTGAGTTCCTCCTACGTGTGAGTACTGTGCTGTAATCTTTGGTCTTTGCTAATATTACTTTATTTAATTCTTATTCTCATAAAGTTGGTAATATCGTTTCCATTTTATAGAATTACTATGGAAAATCATGAATCATTGATTTAATAAAAGTCACACAATTATTAAATAATAGAGTTGGACTTTAAATCCCTGTCTTTCATTTATTTTAAACTACCAACCTCTACCAGATGCTGAGTTTGGCCCTCCACTATTGAAGTGATGCAAGGAGGTTCTGGTGATAATTCAGAAGGGAGTTCAAATTATGAGACAATGACAATATATGAAAAGGTTAAAAATATATTTCTTATCTAGCTAGAGAAGGGAAGAAAAAGCTAAGAGAAGAATCAAGTATGCTACACATTCACTAATGGGGCCAAAGGAGTATTGTTACACCAGTCACAGTCCTTGGTTGCTGCAATAATTGACTTCGGCAGAACTAGCTGAAGAGAATCTATTCAATGGTTCTTGAACGGTTTAAAGTACCATCAGGGAGGCCAGAGATCAGCGATGAGCAGGAATAAGAAAAAATAGACAGCCAGGAAGACCACAATAAAAATCTTTTCATAAAACCAATTCAAGGAGGATAACTACAGCTGTCCCCTGAAGCAGTGTGTGCCACAGACCTCAAAGCCCTATCTACTGCACTAGTCCTCTTACTCTGTTGCCCCTGAAAGCCATGTGTTTATGCCACCACCATCTACTTCTGCAGTAGATCCTCAGCCAATCCTTCAGCCAGGTGATTTCTTTGCATCATCACCTCCTAATTTGAAGACCCAGTTGGAAGCATCTTGTTGACGGATCATGCCCTAGTTGCAAGGGAGGATAAAAAAGGTGGAATGTGCTATTTTCAACTTCTAAAGGGAGAAACAATCTCTGCCATCTACTGAGACTCTTAGAGTAGTGAATTATCAAAAAATAGGATATAAGGTACAGATACTGAGCCATGAGAAAAATAATAAACATCCTCTACCATCTACAATGTCTTATGACTTCTATTTACATAAAATCCGATACGAAGTTCTTGGCTCTAAGCTGCAACTACCACTTGAGGAATGTGGATAATTCATTCTATTCAGTTAATACTGGTGCCCTTCCACTATATGTTTAGAAATCAGTAATTTTGAACAGAGGATCATTTAATATGTAACTAGAAATACACTTAAGGCAAAATTAGGCTTTTTATTAAAAGGGATTTTTGAGACATTTAAATGAGTATAAATATGGCTTAAGCAAATAACTGCAAATATGACAGATGATAAAATACTTAGGAAATTTACAGAAAAAGTGTAAGTGGTTAATATTACATAGAACAACTTCAAAAATGTTTAATTATTCTCCTTAGCCTGAGATGTCTACCTTTTACATACAGTGAACAAATATTGAATGAATAATTTCTACAGAGAAAACACTTAAAATGGTTTGTGGATTAAAAAAGGAATGTGAAAGACAAAGATGAATGTTTTACTCATTAGGGAAACTAAAAAATAGGAAGTGGTGAGTATCACAAGAAAGACTCAAATAAAATAATGCAGAGGTATTAGTTTTACATGATAGAGTCAGAAAAGGCTTTGTAAAATGTGGCATCTAAGATAGACATGAAAAATGTGCAGAATTCAAATTAAAGGCAACAGAGAATTCGAGGCCATAAGAATAGCATGTGGCAGGCATAAAGTGTGAGCACAGGTGAGGAAAAATGCATATCTCAGGATCGCTGGGGAATCACATTGAGGGCAGTGGTTTGAAACAAGGTTAGAATCATATTGTCTTGTCTTCAAATAAGTTGCTAAGAAATTTATATTTATGCCCTAGGTGATACGGAGCTATTGAAAACTTGATCCAGGGTTGAGGAAACTGGATCTCAGCTGCATGTCAGACATACTAGCCTGACGTAAATACGTGTGTTGTATGATATGAATGGGTAGAAGAAAGATGTCAGGGTGAGAGAATCCATTTGAACGCTTTTGAAATAATCCTTTTTAAAGTGATGAAGGTTTAAACCTGGATAAGTAGCAATGGAAAAGAAAATAAATGCCAGATCAGAAAAGGCTTGCAGAATCAAACGCAATAAGCCAGCCAAACACATGTGGAGATAAGAGATAAAGAGAAGCAATGAGATATTCAGAGGTTCCCGATGTAGATGCCATGTAAAAATACATGAGACAGAGAAGGAGGAAACCATGTTGGCAGAGGGTAAATTACTTGTTAAGCATAGTGAGATAAAGCAAAATTTAAAATAGGAAATGAATACATTGGGAGCTGAGATTAATTGAACGACTCCATTCAGGGCTTATGTTTCCATTAAGTAGATATATTTACTCAACACTGTCCAATTGCAATATAATCTAATTTTTTTTTTTTTTTTTTTTTTTGAGACAGAGTCTCCCTCTGTCGCCTAGGCTAGAGTGCCATGGCGTCAGCCTAGCTCACAGCAACCTCAGACTCCTGGGCTCAAGCGATCCTTCTGCCTCAGCCTCCCAAGTAGCTGGGACTACAGGCATGCGCCACTATGCCCGGCTAATTTTTCTATATATTTCTAGTTGACCAATTAATTTCTTTCTATTTTTAGTAGTGACAGGGTCTCACTCTTGCTCAGGCTGGTTTCGAACTCCTGACCTTGAGCGATCCGCCCGCCTCGGCCTCCCAGAGTGCTAGGATTACAGGCGTGAGCCACCGCACCTGGCCTAATTTTAAATATGTAATTTTAAATATTCTAGGAACCACATTAAAAAAGCTAAAGAGAAACAGGTAAAATTATTTTAGTAACACATTTAACCATATGTATTAATAATTATTTTAACACATAATCAACTTTAAAATCATTAGTGAGAAATTTTATATTCTTTTATCAAAGGAAACTTAAAATTGGTGATTATTTTAACTTACATGCATCTCAGTTTGGATGAGTTTTTCCTGAAAATATTTGATCTGCAATTTAAATTTCATGAAATATGCTATTTAAAAAGTCAATTTACATGTCTGATTTTGTTCCAAATATACTTAAGAGTTTTCTAACAATTAAATCAAGTATCAACTTCTAGATTTAAGTTTAAAATAATTAAAATTAAAAATTAAAATTAAATAAAATTTTGAAATTTAATTCATTTCATCAAGCAAAGAGGAAAAAGTACAAATATACAAAATTAGAAATAACAAGAGAGAAATTACTATTAAAACCGAAGAAAATTTGAAAATCATAAAAAATGCTTTTTTAACTTCTACACAAATAAATTTGAAATCCTAGATGAGTGAATTATTTCCTAAAAATGCACATTAATGCATATCAATACCATTTGTTACGAATGTTTGAAAACTGCAAAAAGCACAAAGAAGTCAAGGGTAATATCATTTATCATTTCTGTTTCCTTCAGTCCCCTCATCTTTCTCTTCTTTCCTTGCTTCAGCTATTTACCTATATGCTTGTCTGTCTAGTTATATATTCATTCATTTGTTTTTGAAATTAGGATATTAAGGTTTAATAGACTCTATTTTCACCTAAAGTACATTAAGAGCATTTCCTATGTGATTAAATATTCTTCTGTTACAGAAAACTCTTAATGGCCACATGATATTTCATTGATTACATATACCATGGCTATTTAATCAATGCTTGTTTTTTAAAATGGTTGGGTATGCTAAATTTTTATTTTGATTTGTTTTACTCAGGGCAAAGTTTGAAGTAGAATCAAACCATTAATATTTTATAATCAGGCCCTCAATTCTATAAGCTAGTAGTTAGAGAGCAGATTTTGCATGTAAAATTTGACTGCAGCGGTATCAACATCTTCATAGGCTTGAGACTACCCAAAGGATAAAATTACCAATATATGTATTTGTGAAACCAAATCGAAGCTAAATCAGTTTCAAATGATCATTTCAATAAGAGAAAAACAATAAAAGGAAAAATTTAGAAAAGAAGAGTAATATGCTTCAAGCATTAAGTGTTGGTGTCTTAATAAGGGAACAGTTATTCCATTTTGTATGTCACCAAGATTGTGTTATAAATTATAGATGCTGTTGGCTTTTTAAAAATCACATTAGAGAAATATTAGCTCCTGAACTTAACAAACTCTCAATGAGTCATTGGTGAGATCCGTATCTGTCAATTTGGTTGGAAAGATAAATGCTAAATACTTTGACTTTTTAATTTCTGCCAGTGACCTCAGTTAAATAACACTGATCCTTTTAAAATGATATAACAGCGTCATCATTGTGTAGCTGAAAACAAGTTATTTAAAGCCATTTAGATCTTTCCAGAATTTGCAGGCATAAAATATGTATGCCAAAGTAGGCAGTCCAATTAATTTATCTAAGTTTTATTTTAGAGCAACTGAAATTACAGGAGTCAAGTAACTGAGAACCATTGTTAATATAAAATTTAGCTAAGGGGTCACCATTCTTATAAAAAATGAAGTGATGGCAAAATGATCTTTAAATGGTTTTCTATGTGCACCACCTATCAAATCTATCATTACAATTTCCATTAAAGCAGAGTCTTACACGTCCTTCTATTTGCTGTCCCTGGATCAAGGACATTTCTAATCAGTGTCATTGTGTTTGGAAACTTGTACACATGACTGGTGTCTTCTTAAATTTTTAAGTGTCAGTTATAAGTACAGTTAATTCAGAATAAAAATTTGATGACTGTGAGATATCATACAGGTTGCTAGGCCGGCTATGATATCATTGTAACAACTCTCAGTTGCTTGTGAATTTTGTTATGCAGCTATATCCTAGTACGATTACTGCAGTGAAAAATAGGAAATACTTGTATATTCTAACAACTCATATAATGAAAAGCTTTTAATTGGGCATGAAATTCTTTTCTTATTCTATCAACAGAAGGAAAAAAAAAACTTACCTATATAATATTGCCCTCAATTACAAATTAATGAAGGGGCACTTTTGTTTGTTTGTTTGTTTTTTGGGGAGAGAGATCATGACTCATCTAAAATATTTCGCAACTTTCCAAATTCAAATCTAGATGTGTCTGTTTTTTGACAGTTGAAATTCTCAGGTGATCAATGTTAGGTGGATAGTTTAATATTTGAACATTGAGTTGTTTTTAAATGATCTAATTGGATCATACAATTATAATTATGTAAAAATTGAAATCAAAACTCTTCACAGCTGCAACTTTCAGAAGATATATGTTCTAGGTTTTAATGAGTACATCACTTTAGCCTTGAGCTTCATATAATAATTAAATATGTAATGCTAATCTCATAACTATCACCAAACCTTACTTGAATAAGACCGGGCTAAATTTCGTGATGCACCACTCAATAATTGTGAGAACTGGGGAAAATTATTTAATATTCCAAGCCCCATTGGTAGACTAGTAATAATACACACTTCTTTGTAATACAGTGAGTTTAATACCAATTAAATAATGCATGAAAATCCCTTAGGGCAGCTCGTATCACATGGGTAAGCAATCCATAAATATTACTTATTATTTTGTGAAAATATCTTCTTAAACCAACATACTAGTCACAAAAGTGGATTCCATAATTAAATCATATAGACATTTAGGTAAATTCTCATTATCATGTTAAACAGATTGATTGTTTGAAGACATGAACAACTTTGCTTCTTTAAAATGTGTTTTCCAAATAATCAGGAACAACATAATCTTATGAGATAAGCATTAAGGCAAATATAAAAAGTAGAGAAAAGGTGCACAAAAACTCTGCTCCATTTAAGCAAACACTCTGCCCTCAAAGAGGAGGGGCATAACTCCCTCCTCAAATGCGGGCTGTGTATGTGGTTACCCTCCAAAGAGTAAAGGATGGAGAGGAGAAGCAAAAGAATAAATGACTCCACAGTGGAGAAACCTGGCAAACACTATCTTAGCCAGGTGATCAAGGTCAATGTCACGTTATAAATCATGTTGATGGTATGTAATCATAATATGATGGGATGAAAATTGCACTTTATCCCTGTGATCTTCCTCCCCCAAAAACATTACCCCAGTTTAATCACAAGGAAAGCACTAGACAAATTACAATAGAGAGACATCCAACAAAATACCTAAGCAGCACTCCAGAAAAAAGAAAATGCCAATGTTATCAAAAGTAAGGAAAGTATGAGAAATTGTCACAACTTAGAAGAGTGTAAGAGGGCATGAATGACAACCAAATGAAACTCAATGGGAGCCTGCAACAGAGAAAGGACATTAAGAAAAAACTAAGGATGTCTGAATAAGCTATGGAATTTAGTTAATAATCATATATCGATATTGCTTCATTAATTATAACAAATGTACCACACTATAATGCAAGATATTAATGATAGTAAAAAGTGGGTGTGAGGCAAATGGGAACTCTTCGATATACTATTAATATTTTTGCAATTTTTCTGTAAATCTAAAAGTGTTCCAAAAAATAATATTAAAAAAAAATCCCTGCTCAAACCAAAGCTAGAAATTTGGGACGGGCTCTGTAAATGAACATATTCTCTATGCAGAGCAATGTGCAAGGAATATATTCTAAAACTCTAGGGGATCCTGTTGTAGAAAGATAAGTCCCTAAGTTAAACAGCATTTGTATAAAACTGTATAATCAGAAAAATGCAATTATGTGGGATTTAAGATATAAGACCAAAATTAACATTCAAAATCAGAAAGATAAATAACTTTAATTATGTTGCACACTCTAGGACATTTTTATGACTTTTTCTGGTAAAATTTTGATTGTCTTACCTGTTAGAAATAGTGATGTATCCTCAATTCGAAAGCTGCTACATAGTATGAATTTAGAAGTTGCAAAAGGGACAAAAATGATCATTGACTTGAATTAATCATTGGATTGTAGTGAGGTGATTCAGCTGTTGAAAAAGTCAATGATGGAGGTTATGCAAATAATTTACTGCACCTTATTTTGCATCACTCTATATATGGTTTAAATAGAATGAATGGAGATACAGTCAGCTTTTGAATATTATATTAGCCATATAATTGCAATCAAAAAAGACATAAAACAGAAGTTGCTTAAACAAGGTTAATGTTTTTTTCTTTCTCACAGAGCAGTTCAGAGTTGGTTTACCATCTTTACTATATGCCTCCCATCTCTAGGTCCAATTTAGCGACACAAATTTTTATCATCTACCAGATAGCATCAACTGGAAAAAGGATCTAGAGAGTTCACACACATTGACTTTCTAGGTGTGACCTGAAAATTGTAGACGTCATTCCACTCATATTCCACCATCCGGAATTTATTCCCACAGCTATGCCAAAGTGCAAGCAAAACAGGGCAATGGATTTTTTCAATGGCTAACCTGGTAATCAGCTAAAACTAGGAAGTTGTATTATTAAGCAAACTAATACAACTGGTAGATATCCAGCCATATTTACTACCAGAATACCAGGTCCCACATGTCCGATATTTGCATAGAAAGCACTTGAGGATCTTGTTAAAATGCAGGTTGTGATTTAGTAGGTCTGGGAATAGTGCCTGAGGTTATGCTTCTAACAAGCTCCCGAGTGGTGTCAATGCTGATGTTCCAAGGGCCAAACTTTGACTTTTAAGATTCTAGCCTATGCCTTACCTAGAGGAACAGCTATTGAGCCAGATCTGGAATGAGCCGGTGTTCAAGTTAAATAATACTTTCACTTTTTGGTTTGTCGTGTGTGTGTGTGTTTGTGTGTGTGTGTGTGTGTGTGATGGTAATAGAAATCACAAATAATACATTAGCTCTGTGAATAAAATTAGAAATAAGTGGACTCCATACAAAAAAAATTTGGAATATATATTATCATTGTTAAAGCAGTGTATTTAATTTATCATTGAGACAGTTAATCTTAACTAATAAACTGAGATATGGGATAAATTTGTGGAGAGGAAGTGTGTGGGTGAATGCATGCTCGAAAGGGGGAGAAGAAAAATTTAAATTTGTATATTAATTGAGAAAATATAGCATGTTTCAAAAAGCAAAAGAGAAACTGTTAAGAATTGCATTTCTACTCAATAACCATATATTAGATTTTATATAGTACTCTCTTCTGTGTAGCTGAAACTCTTATTTTTGCCCTCAGCGTATACAGTACTTTGATAGTAGAAAAAACAGACATTTTTGCCTCTGTTTTACAAATATATATCCTACATTGTAAAAACGGAGTGGATAAAAATATACAGTACAAGCAAGTCCACAGGATATCCACCCTCAGTGTAGGAGGTAATTATCAGATAGTGGGCATGGCTTGAGTACTGTGAAAACTCCCTGAAGAGTCTTAGCAAAGGCTGGGTTCACTTAGTGGCTCACGCTTATCAGCCTAGCACTCAGGGAGGCCAAGGTAGGAGGACTGCTTGAGTTCAAGAGTCGGAGACCAGCCTGAGCAAGAGTGAGACCCTGTCTCTCCTAGAAACGGAAAAATCAGCCAGGCATGGTGGTGTGAGCCTGTAGTCTGAACTATCAGGAGGCTGAGGCAGGAGGATCACATGAGCCCAGGAGTTTGAAGTTGCTGTGAGCTATTATGGCACCACTGCACTCTACCCAGGGTGACAGAGTGAGACTGTATCTCAAAAAAAAAAAAAGATTCCTAACATACATTATTAATCCACATTGAATGTTCTAACAAGATTTCTAGCAATAAGTTAATCAAAGAGATTTTAATAGTTTATTTTCTGAGGGACATACGGACTTTGAAAGGAGGCCTGTGTGTCACCATAGTGCCTAACCTTAGGGTCATTGGGGCTGGGTTCATTACATATTCAGCACATGTGAGGTTAGGAGAAAAAAAGGAAACTGAAACTTCCTGAAGGTTGCTGAAAATCTGTTGACTCATTTTAGATAATTTCATTGCTTACCTGAAGCAAAATACTGGCACTCTGAGATACACATTGAATTATGGCGTATCTCTTCCCTCTGAGAATTTATAAACTTGTGGGGAAAATGAGACATTGATGTATGAAAATTGTCACAGAATAAAAAAAAATACATTTGATTAGTTTCTAAAGCACAGTTAAAACCATGCATACATGGTTTTCACAAAGTGATCAATATTAGTAGGACTGATTAGAAAGGGGTTCATCTAATGACAGAACCAGAAGGCATTTGGAGTTCTAGATATCTAGCACTTCACTAATCCAGTCTCTTCTGTATACCTCCACCACAGTTTTGCCAAAGTCATACATAAAACACACAGGAGTGGCAAACACATCACCTCCTAAGCTAGACCATCTGGGCAGCTCTGAGATTCAACATTCTAATAAAAAAGCTTAGATTTAAGCTCTGTATAAGAATTCAGTACACAAAGATTGTTCCAGATAGGGGGGGCCAAGGAAATTATGTAGAAAAGCATGAGAATATATCAAAGTAGAGAATTTGACAATGGATTCCAAGAGAGAAAAAGCGTGAGACTAACTTATACATACCATTGTAAGCTAAGAAATTAAGCTGAATCTTTTTTTCTTTCTTCTTCTTCTTTTTTTTTTTTTTTTTTTTTGAGACAAGATCTCACGTGTTGCCTGGGTTAGAGTGCAGTGGCATGACCATAGCTCATTGTAACCTCAAACTCCTGGGCTCCTTCCTCCTGCCTCAGCCTCCCAAGTCTCTGGGACTACAGGCAGTGTCACCATAACCAGCTGAGTTTTTTTTTTATTTTTCGTAGAGAGAAAGTCTTGCTATCTTGCTCAGGCTGGTCTGACATCCCCAGACATAAGTTCAGATAGATATGACCATCAGGCTAATTCTGGCCATATGAATGTGTATTAAAATTGATGTGCACATCTGGAACAACTCATTAAAAGGTTAATGTGATTTCTTCACTCTCTCTTTGCCCTTTCATCAGAATTCAGAGAACTCTGAAACACTAAGGGATGGAACCTGATTTATTTTATCATAATTAGACTAAATCTCGTCTACCAGCAATATCTGTTTTGCACTGTTGCATGAAAGAGAAACTTTTATCATATTAAGCCAATAAAAGTTGAAGTTCACTTGTTATAGCAGCTACTGTTTCCCTAACTAATATAATGTCTACACTAAAAGAAATTAATGGACGTCAAGTGGTTTACTAAGAGAAATTCGTAGGTATCGAGTGGTTTTAACCAGGGGAGTAGACGTCGTCTTAATTGGTTTTAGAAAAACATCCTTCTGGCTACAGATTGAAGATGGAATTTGAGACTGGCAGAGTGGGTGCAGGTATTCCAACTAGGAGGCTTTTTCAGTAGTTGTGGTAAGAATTGAGGTTAGCTTAGAACTTGAACAAGACCAGATCTTGATTAGTGATACCTGTGCTTAAGCTTTTCTTAACAATAGGAAATAAATATTTCATGACTTGCTACTTGTTCTTTCTTGATGCAAACACTCTCATTATTTCCTATTGCCATGACATGTGTCCAATATAACTAATAGGAATACCATTAACTAATGAAAGTTGTAGGCAAAAAAATACTCATAAACTTGTATTCCACAATTTGTAAAACATAAAACATACATTCACTTACTTATCCCATTTATTCATGGTATTGCAAACTGTCAACTAAATCAGTGTTTCTGGAAACCATTAATTTAATGAAATAGCATATGTGCTAGAAGTGATAAAATATGTTTATTAAGATGATTAAGCATAGCAACATATTTTTAAACCTAAAATATACTTCAATTAGTAACTCATGTAGCAGTTCATAAAAATGACATTAATGTGATACAGAATTCGTGTCGATGATATTCAATTGAGGAAGTGAATGCATATGGAATATTTCAAATTTGCACTAATTGATCAAAATATTCCAAGGACATCTTTCTCTTCTCCTTGTATTTTTCTGTATTGGAGGCTCCACAATGATAAGAATGAGAATGCTGTTTCATATCATTTGGTAAAATCACTATACACAGTGATAGTGTAGACCTGACAGCACAGAATTCCGGCTGCTGCTTTATTATACTACCAGATGCTACTGCTTTTTATCAACTGGAGACAAATAGGAGAGTTTTAAGCTGGGTAAATTACTGCAATCTATTTTCTGTCTAAACTGATATGTCCAATTATTCACTGGCAAAAGGTAATAATTTTATTGGGGCTTGTCTGCAGTAGTGCATGCCTTATGAATTAGTAGGTGCAATGCTGTACTACTTATAAGAAGACTTGGAATTGGCCATTTTGCCATCCATTCATTCATTTATGCGTGCATTCATTCCATCGATAGGCAGAATTATTACCTTAACTGCTATCTTTTACCAATGGTGTGATCTAGATCATGTTCTTTAACCTTTTTGGGGTTAGTAACTGATCTGCCTACTGACAAGGCTATTGTTACGATCACTAAAGCTATATATACATATTAACAATATATATTATTTATTGCATATGTAAATAATATATTTATATATATGTAAGTGTTTTTTTAAAACTGTACTAAAACCTTCATATCTTAAATCATTATTGGAAGTACCAGGACTTCCTTGAATGCTCTCTGTTCTACAATACAATCATGCAAGTGAGATCTCAGAATTACTTTGTGAGCCTTAGTATACTAACAAACAATAGAGAAAAACAAACTGAAAATAAACTTACCGTGAAGCAATGAATGTAAGCTTCATGTTCAAGAATGGGTTTTGAGTCATGCCCACCATATTGGTCCCTGATCTTACAGAATTATCATATCCGGTGTTAATAATTACAAAGCAACTCTTCCCCATCTTACAGTGAAGAAATTCCTGGGAGTTATAATGCATACTGGACTACTGCTAGATGGTATTATGTTGTAATACATTAACATGTCAATGCATTCACTGTGATCCTGCATCTTTTGTTGCAGAATATCAACTTCATTTACATTATTCAGAAAGAACAATGAATTTGTAGGTGAGATTACAATAATTTGACAATGTAAATTAGCTGCCAGGTCCACCTTGCACGTGGGAGGTAGGTGCAGAGTAATATTTCAATATTTGATAAATGGATTCTCTCCTTCTCTAATTTCGCCAACACTTAGAAAAAGATACCATTCCTCCCGTTAAACATAAATTGATTATTCAGCTTAGAAGGAGGGTCTCCTAGTACAAGCTGTGCATTCAAGGGTATAATGAGATTGATTCCATGCTCTGTGAATAAAAACACATGACATTTAAATTTGGCTACTTCAAGGATGAGTGAATGATTAAGATGAGCACATATGTTGAAGAAGCAAGTTAAATGACAGACTGCTAAAGAGAAATGCCATGACATGTTGGACAATGGAAATATCATTTAGAGGACTGTGATTTAACTTGTAGATTTTTATCTGCTGCCCAATCTATACTCTTAGCCAGGCAAGGCCACGTTCAATATTTCCAGGAGGTCTCCAGTGTTTCCTTTGAACACGATAATCCTCACCATGTGAAATCATATACAACATGAGGATGTATATGATTATTTATTTAAAATAAAATTAATGATGAAGTAACTGGATTGTATTTCTCACATACTTTGGTAATTGGGTTACCATGAGCTAGTTTGAGTGCTGTTTTTTCCCATTATAGGAGTTTTGAGATCTGGAACAGTCAAAATTTGAAAAAAGAATGAAATCACCCATAGAATTAATTCAAACCCAAAATTCTTTATGCTATGCTGAGTTTCCTTCATCTCTTTTCCTTCATATCTGCTGTGTTATGCATAACCTGTACATTTATTATTTATCGACCCCTTCATCTTTACTAGGCACTAAGCGCTAGAGATTCAAGAATGAATAAAGGGTGTTCCCTAAATACCAAAGGAATTCATATATAGTGCACAGATCACACTTGGTGACCAAATATGCACTCTGCTTTTTTAAGTCCAATACAGAGCATTATTCTTTATGAGTATATACTCTTCTTAAAGAAAATATTTAAATTATAAAATTTACATGTGAGTATAACAAAAGTCTCACTGAGAAACTTTGAATATAAGGTAAACTTCCTCTTTCTTTACCCCAGATTGTAATCACCAGAGATAATCAGTGATAATTTGGAGTGTTTCCATGTCACTGCACACTCACAGAATTAGACCAGATCTGTACAGCTTGTTTTTGTTTTATATAAATGATATCTGACTATGCATGTTTTTGAGACATGGTATTTATCAGTTAGCTTACTGTGAATTTCTTAAAAATGTCTACTCATATAGAGCTGTATCAGCATTTTGTGTGTTTGTGTGTGATAAGACTTTCTTACAACTAAGCAATCTACAGTCATTTTTTTTTAAAGTCAATTTTCCAAAGTGGAAATTCCAGTTATGTTTATTATAAAAAATGCTTGAGTTATATTGCCAAATTAATTTTTTTAATATTTTATTTTTTTAATTGACAAATAAAAATGTATTATTTACAGTGTACATGATGTTTTGCTATATGTACACATTGTGGAATGGCTAAATCAAGCTAATTAACATATCCATACCTCCCAACCTCACATACTTTTTTATTTTAAAATATTAAGGGGATACAAATGTTTTTTTTGCATGGATAGCTTTTATAATGCTTAAGGCAGGGCTATTAGTGTGCCCATCACCCTAATAGTGTTCACTGTATCTGTTAGGCAGGTTTTTACCCTTCCCATGCACCTTTCTCCTCCTTTCTTGATTTCCAATGACCTTTGTATCTCTGTGCCCATGTGTGCTCATCGATTAGTTCCTAATTACTAGAGAGTAGCTTTGGTGTTTGTTTTTCTGTTCCTGAGATACTTCACTTAGGATAATGGTCTCCAAGTCCATCCAAGTTGCTCTAAAAGACATTATTTCATTCCTTTTTATAGCTGAATAGTAGTCCATGTCATATACATATATAGATATGACCCATTTCCTTAATCCGCTCGTGAATTGATGGGCACTTACGTTGATCCCACATCACTTGTGATTGTGAATTGTGCTGCAATAAACATTCGAGTGCAGGTATCTTTTTGATAAAGTGACTTCTTTTCCTCTGAGTAGATACACA